>JADBJO010003559.1:150000-195000 GCA_016801955.1 Conus betulinus
GTGGAAAGGCATCATGTTTTGTCTTGTTATTCATTTTGTCCATGATGATTGGTGGAGTTATTTCAGGTACCTTTTAAAAGTCATGTTCAGCACGTTATTAGAAAATCTGTGTTAGTGACTTGTGTGTGTAAGTGAATTTTTGTTAAACACCTGTGTAGAGAGTGGCTGTGCTGAGCTGACAGCCCTGATGTGGCCATTTGCTTTTGGCTGGGCCATAAACAACTTGAACTGGATTGAATTGTCTGGCCCTTCCCATGGAAACGGTGTTTGTGTGTTGCAGTGGTTCTGGTGACAGGGGCCTCTGGCTATATCGCCACCCATGTGATCAAACAGCTGCAGGATGCTGGCTACAAGGTGCGCGGGACCGTCCGCAGCCTGGCCGACGAGGCCAAGGTCAAACACCTCAATGACCTCTGCCCCGAAGCTGCTTTCAAGCTGGAGTTGGTCGAGGCTGACCTCACCAAGCCAGAGTCATGGGAAGCGTGAGTGTCTAGATTTGAATAATGAATGCCGTGTTTTATAGCATTATAACAATAATTTCGATAAAGACAGTAATTGCCAAACATAATGATGGATGTTAAGATTGTTACTTATCCTTAATCTGATACAAGCCTTTTGGAAGAGAGAAATTTTACTAACCTTTATCTCTCTCTCCCTTTCTCTGTCTCTCTCTCTGTCTCTCTGTGTGTCTGTCTCTCTGTCTCTCACAGACACACACACTCACACACACACACACACACACGCACACACACACACACACACACACACACACACACAACACACACACACACACACACACACACACACGCACACAGACACCTGCTGATTGAGATATTAATGAGGGAAATAATCATGATATTGATGATCATGGTGATTAGCATCCTTACCTTGTGGGTATTTCGGAATTCCAGCTAGTTTCAGGTGGTTCCATTACCAGGCTGCTGGAAGAAAGTATGCTGCTCGAAGTTTCTTTTGGTTTTGTTTTTCATTTTTATGACTACTGTGATCAAATTTTCACAGAGGTCGGTAACTGCCTACGGATCTTCATAAGATTTCTCTGGGGCTTAGTGCATGGGCTCCTAATATCTTGTGTCTCATTTTCTGTGCCAACCCCCAAACCCTCCACCCCCACTGTTCATTCAGGTCCGTAGTTACTTCCGGATCCCCCGTTTTATCCCTTCACAGACTCAGCGTCAGCGGTCCAGGGGAAGCAGTCAGTGTAAAGGGAGGCAGCCCTGCAGAGGAGACACTGCTCTGCTGCTAGGTGGTGTTCAGTGGTGCCTGTTCTAATCCACCTTATGCAGAAAACCAACTAGTGCCCCCAGCTGACAACAATGATTGCTTAGTTGTGGAACTAGTGCGAGTGGGCGTCCCCTCTGGAAGGTGCCACCACATACATCCAGTGACAGTCTCCACCATGTACATCCAGTAACAGTCTCACCACACGTACATCCAGTGACAGTTTCCACCACGTACATCCAGTGACAGTTTCCACCACGTACATCCAGTGACAGTTTCCACCACGTACATCCAGTGACAGTCTCCACCATGTACATCCAATGACAGTCTCACCACGTACATCCAGTGACAGTTTCCACCTCGTACATCCAGTGACAGTCTCCACCACGTACATCCAATGACAGTCTCCACCACGTACATCCAGTGACAGTTTCCACCACGTACATCCAGTGACAGTCTCCACCACGTACATCCAATGACAGTCTCCACCACGTACATCCAATGACACTATATTGACAGTCTCCACCATGTACATCCAATGACAGTCACCAGTGACTGTCTCCACCATGTACATCCAGTGACAGTCTCCACCATGTACATCCAGTGACAGTCTCCACCATGTACATCCAGTGACAGTCTCCACCACGTACATCCAATGACACTATATTGACAGTCTCCACCATGTACATCCAATGACAGTCACCAGTGACTGTCTCCACCATGAGCATCCAATCACAGTCTCCCACGTACATCCAATGACAGTCTCCACCTTGTACATCCAATGACAGTCTCCAATGACAGTCTCCACCATGTACATCCAATGACAGTCTCCACCATGTACATCTAGTAACAGTCACCACCACGTACATCCAATGACAGTTTCCACTACGTACATCCAGTGACAGTCTTCACCACGTACATGCAATGACAGTCTCCACCATGTGTATCCAATGACAGTCTCCACCATGTACATCTAGTAACAGTCACCACCACGTACATCCATCCAGTGACAGTTTCCACTACGTACATCCAGTGACAGTCTTCACCACGTACATGCAATGACAGTCTCCACATGTGTATCCAATGACAGTCTCCACCATGTACATCCAATGACAGTCTCTACCATGTACATCCAATGACAGTCACCACCACATACATCCAGTGACAGCTTCCACCGTGTACATCCAGTGACAGTCTCCACCACATACATCCAATCACAGTCTCCACCATGTACATCCAATGATAGTCTCCACCATGTACGTCCAATGACAGTCTCCACCATGTACATCCAGTGACAGTCTCCACCACCGTACATCCAGTGACAGTCTCCACCACGTACATCCAGTGACAGTTTCCACCATGTACATCCAGTGACAGTTTCCACCATGTACATCCAATGACAGTTTCCACCATGTACATCCAATGACAGTCTCCACCATGTACATCTACTAACAGTCACCACCACATACATCCAGTGACAGTCTCCACCATGTACATCCAGTGACAGTCTCCACCACGTACATCCAATGACAGTCTCCAGTGACAGTCTCTATCACGTATATCCAATGACAGTGACCAATGACAGTCTCCACCATGTACATCCAATGACAGTCTCCACCATGTACATCCAATGACAGTCTCCACCATGTACATCCAATGACAGTCTCCACCTTGTACATCCAGTGACAGTCTCCACCATGTACATCCTATGACAGTCTCCACCATGTACATCCAATGACAGTCTCCACCACGTACATCCAATGACAGTCTCCAGTGACAGTCTCGACCACGTACATCCTATGACAGTCTCCACCATGTACATCCAATGACAGTCTTCACCATGTACATCCAATGACAGTCTCCACCACATACATCCAATGACAGTCTCAAATGACAGTCTCCACCACGTACATCCTATGACAGTCTCCACCATGTACATCCTATGACAGTCTTCACCATGTACATCCAATGACAGTCTTCACCATGTACATCCATTGACAGTCTCCACCACATACATCCAATGACAGTCACCAATGACAGTCTCCACCAGTACATCCTATGACAGTCTCCACCACGTACATCCTATGACAGTCTCCACCATGTACAACCAATGACAGTTTCCACCATGTACATCTAATGACAGTCACCAGTGAGTCTCCACCACAGGACTCCAACGCACACTCACCAAAGGCATAGCTGTGTAAAGAAAACAGAAACCAACATCACCCTGAGAGCAATTCAGGGCCTCAGAAGTTGAGACCTTTTTTTTGGTATGCTGATGAATGGGAATGAGGGTTATGAAGATGATGCTGTGGAGCTCCGTTTTACTCTCTGCATGTTTTCACAATGTATGCGTGAGTCGGCCAGGCTTGAGGGATACAGAAACCTGCAGTGTTGATAAGGAAATATGAGCAACACACTCAGGGAGGCATCCATTAGCCACTTGTCTGCACATGCCACACCTGCTTGTTTGAAATGTGGCTGCCGAACCTGCTCTTAATAATAATAATTAATAATTATTATGGTATTTATAATGCGCAAAATCTTGATAAAATCAAGTCTAAGCGCACGGACACATACCGTTGGATAGTTGTCAACAGCTCACCTGCATTGTGTTGTTCAGCTTAATGCAGTGTTAGCAAGTAAGGGAGTAAGTGGATGATATTCGACTGTGTGGTTTAAGCCTTCAAATCTGATGTCACACAAACTCAACTCGGGGTTGGAGCTAGTCTGGGCAAAAAAAAAAATACCACAAAGGAATGGCCCTGATGGGAATCAAACCCACAACCCCTCAGCCAGATTCTGTGATATCTCATACATTCACCCTCAGTGGCACCACTCACATGCAACTCATTGCGACCAGTCTGTACACAGGCTGGCTGTCCTGCAGCTCACAGCGACCAGTCTGTACACAGGCTTGCTGTCGTGCAGCTCATTCTGAACAGTCTGTACACAGGCTGGCTGTCGTGCAGCATGTCGCGACCAGTCTGTACACAGGCTGGCTGTCGTGCAGCTCGTTGCACGACCAGTCTGTACACAGGCTGGCTGTCGTGCAGCTATCCCCAGCAGAGGGAGCGATCAATGTTAGGGTTGTCTTAGGCACAACAGTGGAGGGGTCACTGCACTGCTGCAGAGTCGTTTCAGTGGTGTTCAGTGGTGCCTTTCTAATCCAACATACATAGGATGCTACCAATTGCCCCCCCCCCCCCCCCCCCCCCCCCCCCCCCCCCCCCCCCCGACTCTCTGTGTCACTCCCTGAGCAACTACCTTGCAAACATGCACATAGAGCTGTTGGAACTGTGTAGTTCAGTCTTACTGGCCTTCCAAAAACTGAATATAGAGGCAACCAGTTCTCTGCATGGCAGGTCTCAGGTTGGAGAACTGGACAACGGGATCAAATAAAAGCACTGAATAAGTGGTGTTGGGTTCAGGTGTAGACAGGCGGATGCTGGTGCCATAAAGTTAAGCTAGAAGAAATTGTGGGCAGAGCATCTTAGTAGGTCTTCAGAGAAGAAACCTTCACCCCTTCAGCCTCCCACTGCAAATCTTTCCTCCTGAACTCTTTACACACCAAGAGGCCTTGACAGCATCTAGGTCATGATTCCTGCCCTGCTGTTAGGAGATTGTTGAGATGGTTGTTGATTTTCTCTCCTAATTACCAGTTTGATTTTCCTGTAGTGCTAGACACACTGGGCTCTGATTAAAAAAAAAACCCCATCCAATTCATCATTTTCAGAGCGGTGAAAGGGGTGACATATGTGATTCACGTGGCCAGTCCCTTCCCGTCCAGTCAGCCCAAAGATGAGAACGAGGTGATCCAGCCTGCCGTGGAGGCACTCAGAGTGTGCTGAAGGCCTGTGTGTGGCTGCCAAGACCGTCAAACGAATCGTCCTGACAAGCTCATGTGTGGCTGTGAAATGTAAGAGAAAGGCGCTCTGTGTGTGTGTGTGTGTGTGTGTGTGTGTGTGTGTGTGTGTGTGTGTGTGTGTGTGTGTTGTTGTTGTTGTCTTCAATTGAACATCTTTCCACATAAAGTGATATTAGACGAAGAGAAAGGATGTGGAGAGGGGGAGCATGAGGAGGAGGAGGTGGGTGGGTGGGTTATCTTGCTATCATATACAAAGGGAAAAAAAAAAAAGCATCTTTACAATGAAAAAAAAAAGGTGTGGGAAAACCAACTTTAAATAACTGTTTTGAATTGTAACACAAACTATAACAAATGTCCCATAGGACTGCGTAGTAAACAGTTTGCAAAATCAAACAACAAACTGAAATTCTCAAGGATACTGTCAAGAGAAACTTTCAAAATAGCCAGTAAAATAGGTCTCTCAATCTCTGGCATTCCAGAAGAATGTGTTGGTTTGAAATTTGTTCACCGCACAGACATTTAACATTCTTGCTAAATTTTGTTTTGAAGGCATTAAGTTTTATCCTATAAAACAGCGAAGTAATGTGTCTTATAGGATAAAGCTTAATGTGTGTGTGTGTGTGTGTGTGTGTGTGTGTGTGTGTGTGTGTGTGTGTGTGTGTGTGTGTGTGTGTTCTCATGCATGAGCACAAAATGCAACCATACAATCTGTTGTCTCTGAATTTGTATCAGTATTGACTTTTGTTCTGCCCATGACTGGAAGGCTCCTAGTGTTGAGCTTTCATTGTTCTCATTGAACAAGTGTGTGTGTTAGTTGATAACTCCTCGGCTGACAGCTTTACCACAAGAAACAATTCAGGTCTTTCAAGTCTGAGGAGGTCGAAGTTTTGTTCAAACTGCATGTCTCCACAGGCTGTTATCAGTTTGTGATGAGACTTCTGAAAAATAATCTAACACATATTCTTATCCTCTTCATGATTTTTTGCTCCATGATTTTTTAGAGTCAAATGTACTATGCCACCATACCACATCTGAGTGATGGGGAAGACTGGCATACCACTGCACACATATGCACGTTTTGTTGTTGACATATGTGACGCAGGGAGTAACACACCCACTGACAAAGTGCACACAGAAGAAGACTGGAGTGACACAGAAACGCTGGACGCCTACGCCAAGAGCAAGACTCTGGCCGAGAAAGCTGCTTGGGATTTCATTAAGGAGCTGCCAGGTATACCTCACATCTCTTGGTTTGCTGATTTAGGTGATGATGAGCAGACAGTAAGAGGTAAGGTATGGTAAAGGGTATACAAGGCTCCGTTACATTATGTGCCCTGGCATCTATCAGGTGTGAAAGATGCAGACACCTGGAGTGTCGCCTTTGGTTTGGAAATCAACCCTTTGGTATTCAGAAATGGCTCTGGAAAACACACTTTGTACTATTAAAAAGTTTTGTACTTTTTAAGCACAAGGAATGCCATAGCTGTGTAGTGTCAAAACCGGCGCCGTTCTCTTTCACTTGTTTATCTTGGCTTAAGGGAGAAGCTTCATTCATAGTAGGTGTGTACAAATGAATGATGGAAAATCACCAGCAGGCCAGAGCAAAAGACAGGGGGGGGGGGGGGGGGGGGGGGGGGGGAGGGGGGGAGGGGAGGGGAGGCTGTGGCAGGTTTAAAGTAACAGCAGCGGGGACTTCCGGTTGATGTGCTGCAGTGGGATAAGATGGAAAAGAGTTAAACTAATGGTGTCAGAAATACACCTGTGGAAGCGGATGAAATTTGACCGTGCGGTTCCAGGCGGGGTTCCTTTGCACTTGAGCCCAAAGCGCATAGAAATATTAAGGTAGGATCTTGCTGGGGCAGAAACAGACGTTTAACATGATTTATCATCCAACCTGAAAAGGTTGGTAAGCTGTGTGAATGATTTTAAATCACTTTGATGGATCATCTGTTATTTCTGTACATCTGTTATCGATAACCAACACCAAACTTGCTTCCAGTTTGTGTTACACAATTTTGTTTGAATGCTTACGGTGTAGAAAAAGCTGCAGATAACCTCTTTAACTTTTCTGATGTCAAAAGTAGCTGATCAATGGGTGTGGGTGGGTGTGATTTTTTTTTTTTCATGCATACAGTGTTGAAAGCTGAAAATAACCTGACCTTTCCAATGTCAAAAGTAGCTACTGAGTATATATCTACATGGTGTGGGCACTAGTAACAGCTGTTTTTGACTTCATTGGTCTATGTTATTTCTCTCGATACTGTATTGCCTGTCTGTGACTGCTAGCTTTGACCTCACTGTCGTATATCATTCATGTCGGACCTGAATTGATTGATTTTTGGGGTATCTGTGCCCCAAAAGAGGAATGTTGAAGGTGTAAAAGTTCTAGTCATCTTCAACAGTAATTATTGATCAAGTTTTGAAAATGGCATTCTGGATCATTATTGTTAACTCTTGCTAATGGGCAATTGGTGGTTAAGAAAAAAAAAAAAAAGAATGAGGGAGACAAGTTGTTTTGAGAATTTCGTGATTTTTTTTTCTTCTGCTTTTTCTTCAGATTTTGTCGCCTTATCGTTTTGTTTTGTCATCGGCCATTTTATCGTTTGTAGATCAAGTCAAAAGTGTGCGATTTTCTTTTCTTCCTAGTCTTTTTCATCATGCCATCAAGTGAAGTTTGTTTGAAAGCAGAGCTGCTTACCCATATGATTTTTCCGTATTTCATACCATGTTAAGCGAAAATGCGAGGAATACGACAAACTAAATAAAATATGTCAAAAAGAAATTCTGGAGACTAAGTGATGACAGGTGAAAATAAATGCCGTCCCCTCCCCCATCCACAGTTTTACAAAAATTAAGAATTTTATACACACATTTTGTAGAAAATATTCTATTTTTTTTAATGTTGTTGAAAAGAAAGCAGTTTTAGGGTAAACAGGTCTGTTAATGTGACTGTTGGGTCTGACCTGTCACATTGCCTGTGAGCGCTACACTTTAAAATGTCAAATGCTGTTGAGGTCTTGGCAGCTCCGTTTGATTGTAGTGTAGTCAGCTAATGATTCATGCATTGCTCTTAATGGAGGCCTGTGCTTGAGGGGGGTGCTCAACATGCTGCACAGTTCATGTTATTATGTTAATTACTGGTAGTCTAATGGACTTGGCCCCCCCCCGCCCCCCGTCCTTTCCTCAGTCACCCTCTCCGCTTCCCTCCACATCATTCTCATTAGCACCGTCCCTACCCCTTTGTATGAAAGGTTCTTTTTTTTTTTCAGTGTGGACTTATAAGTTTTTTCTGGTATACACATAGATTTTACGTGCATACTGCACACACACACACACACGGGTACGCACGCACGCATGCAGTCATTGTAGGCATAAATGTAAAAGCACAGAGATTCACTCATTTCTGTTCAACAGCAGAGGATGATTGATTTAGGTGAGTTATGAAATTCCCATTAAGCGCAGGGCAAGAGAATGTTTAAAGGTTTGTATGAGTAACTTGTTCTGCACAATAATCCATCTTTGTTGCCATGGTTTACATACACTCTGATCAGACCTAGATATAATGCAGTTGTGGGACAGGCAAGGTGTGTGATATGCGGATGACTGATGCGAGAAAAAAATATTTCAAACAGTTACGAAGGCTGCGGGCATGGCATGCTTCATGGCTTGAGGAACTGAGATGCTGGATTTCAGGTATCAGTAGGATTTGACCGCAAGCTTGACAGTGGCAAGTTGGCAGATCAGAACTGTGTTTCTGTTTAAGTGATCTTTCCCTATCGGTGTCGTTTGTGATGTCCAAAGCAGAGATGTTTTATGAAAACGGGAATAGTAAAATGTGTGACATACTTCCTTTTCAAAATGGCAACTTTTGGGGTGACGATGGTTCAGTTGTGAATTCAGTCACGCAGTATATTTATTGACTCAAACGCGCAGAGCAAAGAAAACAGTGGTCCTTGACAGTGGATTGTAGGGGTTCTGTGAGGGACACCTGGCAGTCATGGATCTCTCCACAGTCCCCTGTCTTCAGCCATGCACCTGAGCTGGGAGGTCGGGGTTCGAATCCCATCAGAAGTCATGTGGGTTTTTTTCTGCCCCGACCGGCTCCTACCCAGAGTTGAGTTTGCTGCGGACTCAGTTGGGAAGACTGGGACCACACAGTCGAGTTTCATCCACTTAATGGATGCGTTTCTGAGAGTGTTGCTCAAAATTTCCTGACCAACACTGCAGGTGTCTGTATCTCTCGGGCCTGGTTGACGCCGGGATATATATATGAGAGGAAGCGTAGAGTACAGCCCTGTCATGTAGTCTCAGACCGACATGGAAATCCGTAGCATCATCATAATCATCCTCATTCTCATCGATCAGCAAAAAAAAAAAGTCTCAAATTCTGTGGCCCTTCATGCCCTGCTCTCATGGTGACCTCAGTTTTTCGATGCCTTCTCCACATCTGTGGCCTTGGTTTTGGTTCGTCGGGGTCACCGGGTATCGGTATCGGCGAGTCCATGGGGGCTGTCGTTGGACGGACGTGGTGGCGCCCTCCGGAGGGAGAGCTCACTCACGCCGGCTCCACGACTAAGCAATTATTGTCGTCAGTAGGGGGCTAGTAGGTGGTGTCCTGCATATGTTAGATCAGAACAGGCGCCACTGAACACCACCGAAGTGATTCGGCAGCAGTGCAGTGTCTCCTCGGTGGGTTGCCTCTTGACGACTTGACATTGACTGCTGCCTGTGGATTGCCGGTGCGGGGGCTGCGGCGGACGACGACCGGGCGTGGCTGTGGACAGGGTGTCGGAATGAGCGGCGTGGGTGCACTGCCTCTGAGGTGGTTTTTTTTTTTTTAAAGCATATGGGACTAGTTTTTTTTTTCTATTTATTTATCTTTTTTAAAGATACTGTGCGAGTATTACAAGCCTCTGTCCATGGCTTCAAGGAGAGATATTTACATCTTTGGGTGTTTTGTGTTTTTTCAACATTGAAATACAACAGTTTACGACGGATGGATGATTGCCACGTTGATAATACTCATCAATAATTGAAGTAATATGAACATTTTGAATCTTGTGCTAGCATATCTTTTGATAGTCATACAGAATGGGGATGTTGTAAAGTTTACTGGGATTAGTCATACAATACGGGGATGTTGTAATCTTTACTGGAATTAGTCATGCAATACGGGGATGTTGTAATCCTTACTGGAATTAGTCATGCAATACGGGGATGTTGTAATCTTGAGTGGATGTTGCTGCCGTTGTGACTGGGTTGAAGCAAACCTGTGACTGTGACTGCCATTTCAGATGAGGACAAGATAGAACTGGCGGTGATCAACCCAGCTACGTGATGGGCCCCGTTCTCCATGGCTCTCAGTGCACCAGCATGGAGGTCAGGTGCTTCTTTTTTTCCTCTCTTCTTTCTTTTTTCTCTTCTTTCTATACTCTCTCTGCTCTTTCTTTCTTCTCTTCCTTCTGTCTTCTCTCTGTTCTGTTCTTTCTCTTCTTCTTTCTTCTCTCTCTCTGCTCTTTCTTCTCTTTCTTTCTTCTCTCTTCTTCTGTTCTTCTTTCTTTCTTTCTTCTTTCTTTCTTTTTTCTTCTTTCTTTTTCTTTCTTTGTTCTTTCTCTCTCTCTTTCTTTCTTTCTCTTTTTTGTTCTTTCATTTTTTTTTTCCGCACAGTTTGAAGGACAGCCTGCTTTGTTGTTGTTGTTGTTGTTGTTGTTGTTGTTGTTGTTGCTTCCTTTCTGTTTTGTCTATGTTTCTTCCTTCTTTCATTCGATTATTTCTCTCTTGATTTTCTTCTTTCCTTTTTCTTTTTCTTGCGTTTTTTGATATTCACAGCTCTTGCACCAGTACTGAGGTTAGCCTTTGTTTTTTTTTTTAAACCACCTTCTTTCTTTCTTTCTATGTTCTACTTTCTTTCTATCTTCTTTTCTTTTTTTCTTTTTTTTTTTTTTTTTTCTTTCTCTTTTCCTTTCTGTCCCTCATTCCTGCTTTCTTTTTTTTGTGTCATTTCTTTCAGTCTTTTCTTCCATGTTTCCTTCCATCTTTCTTCTTTTTCTTTTTTCTTATTTTCATTCTTTGATTCTTTTTCTTGTTTTTTCTGTCCTTTTTTTAATTCCTTTTTTCTCCTTTCTTTCATAGTTTGTTTCTTTCTTTCTTTTTCTCCTTCCTTCTTTCTTTAGTGTTTCCGTTCTTGTTTTTCTGTGTTGTTTGTCTTTTTTTTTCTTTCTTTCCTTTTTTTTTTTTTCTCTTTCCCCTTTTTTCTTTCTTCCTTCGCATCTGTTAGCCTTCCCTTTTTTCGCTTTGCTATTTTTTTTAATGTTGTTTCTTTCTTTCCAGGTTTCTTTTATTGCTTTTTTTCTACATTCTTTATTTTTCTTTTCAACTGTTTTTTTTTCTTTCCTTCCTTTTTTCTTTCTATCTTTTTTTTTTCTTTCTTCACTTGTTTTGTTTCTTTTTCGTTTCTTATTTTCTTCCTTTCATTCTGTCCTATTTTCTGTATTTCTTGTTTTCTGTCTTTTCTTAAAGGTCCTTTTCTTCCAATTAAAAAAAAAAAATTTTTTTAGAAGGAATGGTGGAAGAAAGATTGCCCCGTGCATTTTAACATCAAGCCAGTGACCATGAAATGGTCGTGTGATCAACAGGTAATCAAAAGACTGATGGAACGGTCCATGCCAGCTTGCCCCAAGCTCAACTTTGCCGTCGTTGATGTGCGCGATGTTGCTACTGCTCATGTGAAGGCCATGACTCCTTCTGAAGCCGCAGGTCCGTTCCGCTGTCTTGTCTGCCTGTCACTTTGTCTTTGTGGTTTCCTGTCTGTTTCAGTCTGTGTGCTTCCTGTCTGTCTCAGTCTGTAGGCTTCCTGTCTGTCCCTCTCAGTCTGTAGGCTTCCTGTCTGTCTGTTTGCCTGCCTCTGTGTGTATGCATCCTGTCTGCCTGTCTGTGTCCCTTTCAGTCTGTATGCTTCCTGTCTGTCTGTCTGTCTGCCTTTTCCTGTCTGTCTCTGTTTGTAAGGTTCCTGTCTGTCTCAATCTGTATGGTTCCTGTATGTCTGTCCCTCTCAGTCTGTATGCTTCCTGTAAGTCTGTATGGTTCCTGTCTGTCCCTCTCGGTCTGTATGCTTCCTGTATGTCTGTATGCTTCCTGTCTTGTCTGTCCTCTCAGTCTGTATGCTTCCTGTCTGTCCCTGTCTGTCTGTATGCTTCCTGTCTGTCTGTCTGTATGCTTCCTGTCTGTCTGTCTCTGTCTCTATGCTTCCTGTCTGTCTCAGTCTGTATGTTTCCTGTCTGTCTCTGTCTCTATGCTTCCTGTCTGTCTCAGTCTGTATACTTCCTGTCTGTCTCTGTCTCTCTATGCTTCCTGTCTGTCTCAGTCTGTATGCTTCCTGTCTGTCTCTGTCTTTATGCTTCCTGTCTTCTGTCTGTCTCTGTCTCTATGCTTCCTGTCTGTCTGTTCCTCTCAGTCTGTATACTTCCTGTCTGTCTCTGTCTCTGTGCTTCCTGTCTGTCTCTGTCTCTATGCTTCCTGTCTGTCTATCCCTCTCAAACTACATGCTTCCTGTCTGTCCCTCTCAGACTGCATGCTTCCTGTCTGTCCCTCTCAGACTGTATGCTTCCTGTCTGTCCCTCTCAGACTGTATGCTTCCTGTCTGTCCCTCTCAGACTGTATGCTTCCTGTTGTCTATCCGGCTCGGTTTGACCTCTTCCTGTCTGTCCCCCTAAATTTATACACACTTTCTGTCTCTGTTGTCCCTCTCAGTCAGTATGTTCCTGTTTGTCTGTTCTTTCTTGTAGGTTTCCCACCTGTCAGTGCCATTTCAATTTTTTGTGTGTGTGTGTGTGTGTGTGTGTGTGTGTGTGTGTGTGTGTGCGTTTGTGTTGATGCACTCAATTTTCTGCTGCTGCTGTGTGTTGTTGTTGTTGTTGTTTTTTTCTAATGCCCTTCAGATATTCTACATTCCCACATCAGCACTGCAATATGTTTTCAGTCTGTCAAACAGTGGCAGCTGTTTAAAGCAGGCCTGTTAATTAATTGGGAGTGACATCTTTTTCCGCAGGGCACAGGCACCTGATTGTGAACACCCAACATGTGGATGAAAGAAATTGCCCAGCTCCTGGCCAAGGAATTCAAGCCCCAAGGTGTGTGTGTGTGTGTGTGTGTGTGTGTGTGTGTGTGTGTGTGCGCGCGTGCAGGTGTGTGTGTGTGTGTGTGTGTGTGAGTGTGAGTGTGTGTCTTAAAGTGAGAGAGAAAGAGAATGTGTATGCATGCGTGTGTGTTGTGTGTGTGTGTGTCCACAAGAAATGGACAACAGGTGGGCAATCATATCAAGTGAAGACTTGGTTCTAGGTGGGTGAGGGGGAGTGGGGGTCAGTCCGTACTGGTGGTTAGATTTCATATCTATCAACCAATAGAAATTTTTCACAATTATTACTGGTTCCAGAACTGAGCACGAAAATATTACTTTCTTCAGTATTTTACTGATCTGAAAAGAAAATGGCAAAAAAAAAAAGGGGTGAAAAAGTATGTCAGTTGATGACCTTTACCAAGTGGCTTGATCTCAAATAGGGAGACAATTTCCCCATAGCCCCACCCCACCCCACCCCACCCCCCCACCCCACCCCTACCCCTTCCTCCTGTCTTTGCCCCAGGAAAAAACTTTTTTTGCTTTCCAAAGGTGGGCAGCTATGTTAGATGTTGAAGGTTTGAACATTCAAAGGAAACTGTGTTCAGGAAATAGCCTGCTTGTCAACTTACAACTGTCTTGCTGCAGACTCATACTCTGCTCTTTAGCTCACCAAGACAGACTACTGTGCCAACAATATCACTCGGCCCTGCAAAGACTTGGCATATTAAAATGTAATTGAAGATAAGAGAGGTTGTGGAATACATGAGAAAAGCATGGATGTCACTCATGTGGGTGTGCAAAATTCTTTTTCCATGTGTGTTTCTTTGTTTAGATGGCACCTGACCTAAACTTTTGTAGAATCAGTTTTTTTTTTTTTTTTTTCAGTACACAGTCGTGAATCTTTACTACTGACCGTACTGTAAACCTGCATTATGTCATCTACATGATAATATGTGGTTTGTATAGAATTCAGTTGACAATAAAACGCTGTTCTTTTGAATCACAGAAATCCATTCTTTATGTTCTTAAGGTGAGGAGTCAAAGAGAAAAGGGAGTGAGAAGGGGTGGGTGTTGCGTGTTAACTTGAAAGTTACCAAGTGGAGTCGCAGTACATCCATCCATTTAGTAGTAGAAAGAATAGGAATGGATGGAAGAAAACACATGGTGAAGGGAAGTGTTTCTCTGTGGCTTGGGAGTGGTTGGTCCTCTTTTATCTGTCACTTTCTGTCATGCATTCTGTTTGTCCATGGTAGGTGTATGCCATGTTCAGTTGGACCAAGGATAGAATGCTAAAGCATTTATTGATCAGCTTTGTTTTTGATTGGTCTTTTCGTTTTTTTAGGACTTTGCTCATTTTAGTCGGTACTTTTTCATTTTTTTAACATGCTTGCATCTTCGAACCCTCAAACATTTTCTGAAATTTCCCAAAGTTAGAAAGTATATGGGAAATCCTGAATTTAGTGAAAAAAAAAAAAATCCAGAATTTTAACCTTTTGTTTAAAAATCTAGTGGTTGGGGGTTATTTTTGTATAGGGATGATAAAATATTGTAGAATAAAGACCAAATGAGGTTTATGTGGATGTATGTGGGATTTTGTTCCTAAACCCTTCGTTTGTCAGTTGAAACATAAGGTGATGAGAAACGCTTTCAGTCAAAAGCTGAACTCTCCCCTCTGCAGCCCACCCCACTCCCTTCACACCCTTATTCCTCAATGTTGACTGCAGAAGGTTGGCAGTTCTGCCTGGTGCGGTCTGGATGGTCTGGTGGGTTTGTAAACAAGACGATGTGATTCGGCTTAAAAGGCAGGTGGAACAGTGTAGTTGAAATGAGGGCGTGCGGCTTTGTCAGAGAAGTGGGGGAAGAACAGTTGACATGTTGCGATGTGGGGTGTGTGTGTGTGTGTGTGTGTTCAGGGTACAGTGTGCCGACGATGAACTGCCCCTACTTTGCACTGTGGATGTCGGCGCTGTTCGACAAAACCATCAAGATGATCCTGCCTCAGGTCAACAAGGTCCACAGATTTGACAACAAGAGGGTCAGTTCCTCATGCACGTCCTCTTCACCCCACCCTCCTCCTCTCTGCCCCTTCCCCCATTACCCCTCCCCCCATCATGCATACATATGGGCGCGCACATACACACACACTCAGGCACACACACAAACACACACACACACACACTCACACGCGTGCATACGCATACACATACACACACTCAGGCAGACACACACACACACACACACACACACACACACACACACACACACATACACACTCTCCCTTCCCATTCCTTTTCTACTTTCAAAGCAGAGGTGAATGAATTGTTAAGTCAGTTGTACATGTGTGTTTGTGACCTTTACCATGGTTGGTGACATTGTCTTTCTTGTATGCTGGCATACATAAGTAGAATGATGGTAAAGTTTTAGTTTGGTTGTCATCTTGATGTAACGTAACACAGCATGAGCGTACAAAGACCGCAGAACGTGCTGGAACCATCTGTACTTCCACAGTTTTTTCTATTGCAGTGACTGTTTGTAGATTACGCAGATGCTTGACAGTGGGTGTTTTTTGACGGTGGGCTTTGCAGTCATGACATACTGGCTGGTACACACCCATAGGAATGCTTCGGTAGATGTTCTGACCTGTTACGTCCAGTGGCCATTATACAGTGGCATCTGCCAGGGAGCACTTATGTCAGTTCACGTCTGTATGAAATGCCCCGTGCGTGCCTACACCCTATGTAAACACAGTGCAGGCTTCCAAGGGCGAGGCAGAATTGTCCCAGCTGGTTTGTTCAGCTGTAGAGGATAGTATTTCTCTGGGTGCCACCGGCTCCTTAGTGCGTATCTTTCTTTTTAAAAAGACAGCAAAACCTGCTGGGAATCTTCTCCACTTCGCAGTCTTTTTTTTTGTTGCAGCGAGTAAACTATGCCAGTGAAGTTCAGTTCTTACTTGTCACTGCAGCTTTATTGTTTTTTTTATTGTTGGTCTGTTTGTAAACAAGATGACGTGACAAGTATAGATCTTATTTCAATGAAACTTTGTGGAAAGATTGAACATTTCTTACAAGTCAAGGCCCATAACCGGTTCACTGCCTCAGAGTGTATCCCTCACACATAGCTGTTTAGGTATTCTCAAACATCGCAATACGCATCTCATATATATCTCAATTTGTCAATGAATTAAAGATTCTAGCATACTGACATCAGCTAGCTGATCCATTTACATCACTTATACATGACCAGTGAAACCTAACAGCAACATGATGGAAGCCTGTTGGTGCTGAGGTTCCCATCCCTCTTATCAGTCATGCTCAATCATTTGCTACGAGCCAGCAGCTGTACGTTTGCACAATTCAGTGCTCACATACACAAAGAGGGCAGTCAGTCTGTTTCTGCCATGGAGTCGAGTCTGTTGACAGGAACTGACATTATCAGTGGACATTTATCTTGCATTGGTTTGAAGGGGGGGGGGGGGGGGGGGGGGGGGGTGTGATAGGCGGTCGTTTCCCATGGGAAGCATGGTGCAAGGAGTTGGTCAACTCAGTTGCTGCTGTGGAGGGCGAAACGGCGGAAGAACATAGGTTTTTGTTTTCAGTTATGTGTCCACACAATGTGTGGATTGGCTGGTTTCTTGTTGTTTGTGAGCTCTGCTCACAGCAGAGGGGTTGAACAGAAATTCAGCGTTTGTTCTGGCATGCTGAGGTTTAAAAAGGGCAGCAACTATTTGACAGTCAAGGGATTCAAGTTTGGTGTGGGATGTGCTCGTCGACATTACAAAAAAAGAAATTGTGAATAATCAAATGGAAAGATGGAATATAGCCTATGGGCAAACCTGTTCACTTTCATTGAGCTTCCTCGTGTGGATGCAGGATCCATTCAACCATCGTGGAGGTCTATGTTCTCTCAAGTTCTCTTCTAGTTTCTGTAAATTACTGAGAGTTTAGTCCCTTTAGATGATTTTCAGCTCAGTTGTGGATTCTGTATTTGTGGGTGTCACTGCCAATAACCTACTACCTCTGTTTCTCTGCCTCTCCTTTTCTACAGTTGGTGTGGCTAGGGTTTTTTTTTTTTTTTTTTTTTTCCTGTCCTGTACAAGCATGGACTCCAAACACTGGTTAGATCCTGGAGAACCTGAAGCAACGCCCCATTGCATTTCTTTACTCTTTGTCTGGGTGTTTGCTCACTTGTTTGTGGTTTTAGATTTAACAAGGTGATAAGGAATGTCATAATTGTGCCAGCATTCAAGTGTGAGATCGAACAGTTCCTGAGAATGTGGCAGGCAGAACGATTAAAACCACAGATGGCGATGATGCTGATGATAAAAACACTGATGGTGATTGATGACAATGATAGGAGAGAGATGATGATAGTGACAATGTTAACGGCAGTATTGTGTCAGGTTAAAGAATTTCTTTGAATCCAGACAATTCAAAGGGAGGACGATGATGATGATGATGATGATGATGCGGATGACTTTGATAGTGTCCTTGGTGAGGGTGATGATGATTGAGGTGTTGATAATGCTGACAGCAACAACTGTAACTTTTCAGATGAAGGAAGTCCTAGGAATCGAACCCGTGGACGTGAAAGAGACGCTGATTGAGATGGCCTACAGTCTGATAGAGAACGGCTTCATCAAGAAGACCAAGAAGTACAGAGGTCCTGGAGGGATCGAGGTCTGTACACACAGAAATGATAGTCACAACAGCAGCTGCAACAACAACACCAACATGATCATGATAACAAGAAAAAGAAGTAAAAGAGAAATATAATGATAATAGTATTGAGTTTCATAGTGATGATAATAATCATAATGATAATGGTAATGTTGGCAATAATAAGAAGCGTATTGTTGGCTCAGCAGATGATCCACTCCCGTAGGAAGCTAACGAATCTCATGTGTATTGTTGAAGTCTCACATGAGAATTTTTTTTTCACTCTTCCTCTTGTAGTCCTTAGATGGAAGTCTGAATGCAAACGTTAAGGATCATATCGTGGATTGAGGCCCTGTGCATTATGTTTTTTTTCTAATTCAAAATGTTGACAAAGGAAAAATTCTCTCTCTCTCTCTCTCTCTCTCTCTCTCTCTCTCTCTCTCTCTCTCTCTCTCTCTCTCTCTCTCTCTGTCTGTCTGTCTGTCTCTATTTTGTCTTTTGAGCAAAAGAAGGAAGGCTTACTCAACATACAGTAGGAAACAGGCAAGTCAGTTTTTGAAAAACATTTCTTCTTCAGACTTAAGAAGAATTCTCAGAATAATACTCTTCAGATTGCTCTCTGGGTATATGGTACAGGGCTATGCAATCTTTATTGACATACTCCTCATTTCTTCAGGGTCACCAGCAGACATCTCCAAAATGACCCTTCAGATAAATTTGTCATTAAGATATATTCAGTTTACATGTCTGTGGAAATGGTGTTTGTAAAACACAGCCTAAGTTCTGCTCTTAGTAAAAAAAAAATAATTTAAAAGAGAGGAAAGGAAATAATGAAATGAAAATAATTTTTTAAAATTCCTACGAATATATATGTTGCTATATCGTAAGTTTGAAGAATGTCACATGAGCCATTTACTCGGGAAAAAAAAAAAAAATCTTCTTCTTCAGAACTTTCTTCCGAATCGTTGTTCATCATACCTGGAACCTCATCCCAGTCGAAATCTAGGTCACTCTAAGCTTCATTACCCAGCACTTTCACTAAGTCTTATGCCGTAAATCCTACAAATCACAGTATCTCCATCACTAAATCTCATTATAGAACGGCAGAAATCAAGGTTAGCCATGGTGAAAAACAGCATTTCGACCTCAAAACTTAAAAAAATTCGTAACTCGAGAACCACGGCACGCATTGACTCGCATTTTTTTGCAAACGGAAGTAAATGGCTACAGGAAGAAGGAAGAAGTCACGTTCTCATGAGACTTCCTTTTCTATGAGAAACATGGCGGTGCCCATTGTTGCCACATGTTTTACCGGGCGCTGGCAGGTGCTTAGCCTTTTGGCTGTGTGATTTCCGGTTGGGCGAATTACCACATACAGGCTAGGCAGTCTTGTTCCAAGTCTATTCGTGTCAAAAAGATCATCGCTGTAACAAGCAAACTAATTTTTATCATTAGCTAGGATTTTACTTAGAAGGGATTGTGATTCCTGTCCTGTGACCATTTATAGGAAAGGCAGGTATTTTTTTGTATGTTCACCAGCTCTGTGTTCCTGCTGCGTCAACAGCATGCAGCAGCTTCACTGGTACCTGGTGCCTGGTTTGTAAACAGGGACCTGTTTGCATTACCAGCCACCATAAGTGGGGGTCATCAGGAAACAGTTAAACTGACTGCCCTGTGTCACTCTCTCTTGTTGTTTTTGCCGCCTGCACTCAAGACAAGTTGAGAAAGAAAATGGATCCAAAGCAAGAGAGCTCAGAATGCGTGGTGTTAACTCTCAAACTGTTCTTAAATTACCTGGATGGAAATGTAATGCTGAATCACCCTTCGCAGGTAATGCAGGTGAAATGGGGCTTGCATGGACATGTGGGGCTGGTGGGTACAGGGAGACTGGTAGTGGAAAGTGTAGGATCTGTGTGAGGGAGTTTTACGTTCACAGCCTCTTCACATCATATATCCCTAAGTATGAATATGATGGGGTTCTGATCTGGTCTCTTCCTCCGCGTTTTCACTGAGGAAGATTATCTGACAGAACAGCATGCAGTCTTTTGTTTGGTTGTTGCTGGCATGAAAAGAGAGTGAGTCTGAAAGGCAACAACCATTTCTAAGGCATTTCTCACAAATTGTGTAATCCATGATGTATGCACAGCATCACAGTATGCATATTATGACCAAACATGCTGTCAAAAATTGCCCCTCCTACTCGGACCCCCTCCACCCCCTTAGAAAAAACAAAAAAAACAACAAACAACAAGAAAAAAAAACATTAGAATGTATATTTTGTGGCTTTGTAAAGTCACAGTTTTGGCATACACCAAAAAAAAATTGAAAGAAAAAAAAAAAAAGACTGGATATTTACATGTTCTCCTACTTTCCAGGAAACGAAAGGGGAGGAAGAAAAGGCGGAGGACAAAGCCGAGGAGAAGAAAGAAGACGGAGCTGCAGAAGAAAAGGAGGAAAACGGGGATGTCAAGGAAGACGCTCCGGCTGATGACAACAAAGAAAAGGAGCCAGCAAAGAACGAAACACAGGCTCAGGTGGAGGAAAAACCCAGGAAACTAAAACAGAGGAGTCCAAACCGGAAGAGAAAGCGGAAGAGGCACCTGCGGAAGAGAAAAAGGAAGACTAGAATGGGCTGTTTGGGGATTAGTTTTTGGTTCATGGAGAGGGAATTGAACGTCTGCTTTTTTCACTCTACCCCTCTTCCTGGCTCCTCTTTGGACTGTGGACATTTTTTTTTTTTTTTTTGGTCATATTTGTATCTGCCAGTCATAAAAACATCCCAGTCATTTGTCAATTGCCTTGTTAGTGTTTAGTTTGGAAACATTGCGCCGTATGCCCATTTTACTGGTTCCTGTGTCCCAACCGATTTCAAGAATTTTCTTGTAAAGCATCACACATCACTCATAACTTCCACACTCCCAAAAAAATGGATTCCTTTCCTCCCTCCCCCCCCCCCCCCCCCCCCTCTCTTTTTTTTTTTTTTTTGACAGGAAAAGAAAGTGAAGTTGGATTTGTTTGGTTGCTGACACGTGACTGTAGACAGTAAGTCAGTTAGGCATATAAACTGATAACCTTGATTACTTTTTTTTTCATATTTATTTGAGTGCATTTTTTTAAACCTTTTTTTTTAACGAGTGTCTTGTCAGATGTGATAATTCCTATCTGACATGTGTAAATGGCAAACATTGGTGTACTGGTAGTGGAGGGGGAGAGGGGTGGGGGGATAAGGTGCAGGATGGATTGGTTGGAAGGAAAGGGTTAAGAGAAGGGGGGGGGGGGGGGTGGGGGGAGGGAGGGAGAGGACAGAAAAAAACTGGTTAATTTCTGCTGGATGTATGATTTACAAGTCCCGTGTTAAATTGTTTGACCAGCTTTGCGAGGAACAGACTAACATCTGGCTTACCATCGGATGAGATTGGCGGTCAGAAAGGAACCAGAGTGTCCTCGTGATGGGATGGGGACCGACAGGTCAGGTCATCAGTGAGAAACCCTCACACCCATGTGGTGGAAATGGGTAGGCATATCATGTCGTACAAGACGATGGGATGCAGTAGACAGATCATGGCATCAGTGTGAGGGACCGTCACACCCTTGTGGTGGAAATGGGTAGGCATATCATGTCGTACAAGACGATGGGATGCAGTAGACAGATCATGGCATCAGTGAGGGACCGTCACACCCTTGTGGTGGAAATGGGTAGGCATATCATGTCGTACAAGACGATGGGATGCAGTAGACAGATCATGGCATCAGTGAGGGACCGTCACACCCTTGTGGTGGAAATGGGTAGGCATATCATGTCGTACAAGACGATGGGATGCAGTAGACAGATCATGGCATCAGTGAGGGACCGTCACACCCTTGTGGTGGAAATGGGTAGGCATATCATGTCGTACAAGACGATGGGATGCAGTAGACAGATCATGGCATCAGTGAGGGACCGTCACACCCTTGTGGTGGAAATGGGTAGGCATATCATGTCGTACAAGACGATGGGATGCAGTAGACAGATCATGGCATCAGTGAGGGACCGTCACACCCATGTGGTGGAAATAGGTAGGCATATCATGTCGTACAAGACAATGGGATGCAGTAGACAGATCATGGCATCAGTGAGGGACTGTCACACCCTTGCGGTGGAAATAAGCAGGCATGTCAGTTCACAAGAGACAGATTTTTACCATCCTGTGACTGGGATGCAGCAGACAGATCGGATAATCAGACACCATGTTTGTCACAACCTCTTGTAAAACTAAACACGGGACAGAGAAACCGTTTTTTCCATACACGCCCATCAATTAGCTTTTAGTGAGGTTGTATGGTGAGCTAAAACATTTCAGGCTTCCTTTTTTTTTTTTTTCTCGTCATTTTTAAATGCCATAGACTGAGGAGTTGGTCATGGGAAAGAGGAACTGGAGTACATTTTTGTGTTCAGTTTCACCAAGTAGGTGTCACTGTGTGCAGACTAGTCCATATACGCTGCACCAAGTGTTCCGTAAAGAAGGAAAGAAAACTGATGTTTCTGTTACTGGGTTTGAAGAGAAAGACATTTTTGAAAATTTATATTGTTAATCAGCATGATGCTTTTTTTTGTTGTTGTTGTTTTGTTTGTTGTGTTGATTTTTACATCAATTTGGGGCCAGAACTACATTATGTAATAGTGTGATGATTGAACAAGCTTTAATATGCTCTTTACCTCTCTCTCTGTGTCACTCACTATCCGCATCCGTCTCTTTCCTTTCGTTGGAGTGTGGATAGATAGATAGGGGATTGGAAGGTGGTGGCGATATGGGAAAAGATATGTCCAGTGTGCGTATGCATTTAGAATTTTAAGAAAAGTTGATTTCCATTCATATGCATTTAAATATGAAAATTGATTTTTTTTTTATAATGAAAACAGAGGTAAAGGTGTGGGTATGAAAAAAGAAGGGTTTTTGTACTTAAAAAATCAGCAAGGGTAGTTCTGCAGTCAAGATATTTGAGACATGAGATTGTTGGCTGTGACATTATAGTAACAGTATTGCGATAAGAAAGGCATGATTAAACTGGTAGTCCAGTAGTGGGGCTAGTTTACCATCCAGGGAGAGGTGAGGAGAGGTGACGGCTTGATGCTTTTTTTTTGTGACCGCCAACACACCAGCAGGCACAGAACGCGCAGCATACTGGGCGAAACAGCAGTAAGCGCTGTTGTCAGGAAAGAATTGCCCTTTCCAGCATTTAGCCCTCTGTACAGTGTGCTCTGAATCAGCTAATGTACAGTCGACTAGAAAGAAAGAGAACAAAGAAAAAAATGGTTTGATCAGAGTTGTCTTCCCTAACATCGGGGGAGTGAGCTCCTTAGAAGACTTTTTTTTTTTTTTTTTTTTTTTTTTTTTTTTCCCTACCTAATCCTAAGTCGTCTCCACTTTTTCATGCCTTTTCTTGAGTACAGTTTGCGAATATCAGAGCTCTAAGAAACATTTAAGATTTGCTGAAGCACCACTGTTTTTCCCTTCTCATTCTTTATTTACGAAGGGACTGGAGACATTTATCGACTGCCATCTTCGTAACAGAGAGAAGCCTGCACTGCATGACTTTTCACACGAGATGCCTCTCGGATCTTTAAGATTTTATAGCTCTGAACTGGAGCCGGCTTACGCCCTTACAGAGAATTTTCTCTACATATTTTTTAGACATCTGAAGTGTATATGATCTACAACAGTGCTGTGTGTGGGCACATGTGCATCTCTTTCATATTTGAATAAAACATGGTATGGAAAGGGTTTTTTTTTTTTTTTTTTTTTTTTTTTTTCAATTCTACGTTTCTATGTTTTTTTTTTTTCATTTGATGTTCATCCAGATGAACCCTTTCATAAAGGCTGTCCTACAGCAGCGGTGTGTGTAGGTCATCATGAAACGGTTTTGGAGCCTGCTTCTGAAGGACATATTAATTTCCCATCTCCTTGTTAGTTTCTGCTTCTCTTAAACTCTGCTTGCTTAGAAATTCGTTGATGTTTTTTTTTTCATTTGTTGCTTCCGTAATGCTCATGATGGAGTGAGAGACGACACATGCAGTTTGTTGAATCGTTGGCTTCCGATGTCGACCAGATTGTTCTGTACAAAAACTGTACTTAAAGTCATCTGTTTTTTTTTTTTTTGTTTGTTTGTTTGTTTGTTTTTTTTTAATACTTTATTCTGCTTTTAAACAGAAAGTGGAAGATATGTGGAGTTAGTTTTTGTGGACCTATAACACAGTTAGGGGGGGGGGGGGGATACTTAATGTTTTGCCATTAACACTTGAGACAAGCTCAAAACATGATGTAATATACGGAGGAAAGTGATGGGTTTTCTATAATGCCATTGTACGATCATTTCTTTTTTGCTTTTTTTTTTTTTTTTTTCTTTGATGCCTTTTCGCATGCCACTTAAATGCGTTGCAATGTTTGCCATGTTATGCTTATTTATGTAGATAGCCTTTCATTTCATAGCAGTTGGCTTTTTTTGTATTTCATATTGTTTTGAAAGCTTTTTTGTATGTCTGTATGCATATACATATTACGTATGTGTATAAACACACATTTATTTACATTTTTATGTTCGCATATATTATCATGCACTTTCATATACGCTCGCTTTCATACTAATTTTTAACACATATACCCGTACCCACACATACACACACTGACGTGTGTTTCATTTCAACCATTTAAATGTTGATGGCATGGTGGACATAGGTTAGTCTCTTTCTGTTTCAGGGATCTGGACTTTCTGTAGACCTGCAAACACAGTATGCTCTGTCTTGAACTTTGCAGTCATAGTGGATTTAATATTTGAAAATCAGATCTTTCAGTGCAGTGTGATTTTGCATCAATAAAAGTTAAACGTTGAACTTACTTACAAGAAAAAATTGTTCAGAGTTACCTAGTTAGACCAGTGTCAAGCATTTCAAGGTTACAGGTTTTTTTTCCCCCTTGGGATGATTTTTTTTTTTCTCTTGGATGGGAAAACAAAACACAGTGTGATTTCACGTCACTTAAAATCGGTGATTTCACATCTCTTGAAATCCGATGACCAATTCATCATGCATCATTGTGACCAGAACTATTGTTAACTTGGCCAGTGTATGAAAAATGTGTCACTTTTGACAAATGTTTTTTTTTTTGTTTTCTTCTGTCATGTCTTACGGATCAGACTGGTGTCAAAATATCCTTCGCTCTCTTGCTGTTGTCACTGCTGAAGTTGCTTTTTAAATTCTTGTGTTCAGAGAAATGTCAAAACTTCTAATGTATTCTTTTCAGAATTTTTTTTTGCCGGCAGTTCATATAACTTTACATAACGTTCCAAAATATTGTGTAAAGTATCAGAATCATATCTGGTGCTGATTTTGGTGTCTTATTTGTGTGTGCCAGGGTCGTTGTGCATTAACTGCTGCTTTCCGTATTATATTGCTTTCTTTTCAAGAGAGTTTGCCGCTTTATCGACCATTTTTGCTTTTCTTTATTGCATACAGCTTCTGATTTAAACATTTTTTTTTTTTTTTTTTTTAAATTGTATTTACAATGTCTATCAAAGTGCCCGTGGTGACATGTGGAACTGGTTACCACTCTGCTTCAGCTCTTGTGGTATGTGAAAGGGGACCAGAAGCTGTCATGTCACGGCGAATTGCATTTACAGCTCACAGTGCCAGCTCTGTGTAATTATGAGCAATCGTAGAGCATTCTTCTTCCAACCGCATTTGCTTACCTATGACTTGTTTCCATCGTGTCGAAGAAAAGGAGGTAAAAGAAACCATACGAGAGACTGCTTTTCAAGATGGCATCACCTGAAAGGATTTCACTTCCATTGCACTATACATGCTCTAACTCGTAGCATTGTCACCGCGATGGCGTTTGTGTCACTGTTCCACTGTTGCTGTCATTGCCTCTGTATAAGATGGGTACAGGTAAGCACATTTTTCCCCAAGGAGAGGAGAGAAAGTAGGGTGCTTTTAAACGTCAAAGGACAGCACAATGAGATTCTAGCTGAAGGGCAAAAATAAGGAAATTGGTGTTGAACCATGGATATCTACCATCATCCAAACCATAGCAGAATACCATGCCTTCAGAGGCTGGTAAACTGGCTGGAAAAAAAGAGGGCCTGTAAAGTGTTAGTGCGCATATGAAGGTCAAGCGAAAATGAATGCATTGACATACGGCAAAGGCTTTTGCTATATTTAACTCATTTTAGGGTAGACAGGGGTGGCAACCGTAAGTATACATGCAACTCTTTGGAAACCAATAAAATCCACATGCTAAGTTTTCATCAACAGTGTTTTATCTTCAGGTCTGGTATTCTAGTCATACATACAAATGACCAGCGTTTTTTGTTTGTTTGTTTTTGGCTCGGCTGTATTTTTCCCTAGTCTCCTGCAATGTCGTTTGTTCTATCCTCTTTGTTTTGTGCTAATCCAGATCCTGTGATTGAGCCTGCTGTTTGTTTCTTTTGAACATGTGTTAATGTTCCTGTTTTGATATTTTTGAAGCATTTTGGCCGTTATGAAATTCAAGCAGGGTGCTTTTTTTATGAAAAATTTCTGATTTCCTTGTGTCATCTGCTTTGCTTTGTGTAAATTTGCTTTCCTTGTGTCCAGTGTGCTTTGATGAATCAGCCTGCTCTGATGATTTTTTTTTTTTTTTTGGTGTGGTCGAGTTTTTCAGATTATTTTTTAAAGTGAATTTCCAAATGCAGTTTGGTAGTGCTCTTGCTCAAGCTCTTGCCATTGCTTATTTAAGGCGTTGCAATTGTTTATTTTCCCATCAGCATTTGGTTAATGTGTTACTGATATGCAAACTTGGCAGGTATGACATTTTGAGCTGGAAACATTCATACCTAGCCACCCAGACTGTGACAAAAATCAAAGTTGGACAGACTGGGTTATTTTCAGGTTTATTTTAACGCCTTGTACCATGGCATACAGGTCACAATGTTTTATGTTTTTTGTGTCGGTTTTATTTCTTTTTTGATTATTTAGACTCTTCAGTATGCACTTATCTGAGCTTAGTTACACCGAAAAAAACCGTCGGCAAGGTAAGTAACTCCGTAATTTGAACATGGTTACCCAATTAAAAATTAATTTAAAAGAGAGGAAAGGAAATAACGAAATGAAAATAATTTTTAAAAAATTCCTACGAATATATATATGTTGCTATATCGTAAGTTTGAAGAATGTCACATGAGCCATTTACTCGGGAAAAAAAAAAAAATCTTCTTCAGAACTTTCTTCTTTCTCCGAATTGTTTCATCATACCTGGAACTTCATCCCAGTCGAAATCTAGGTCACTCTAAGCTTCATTACCCAGCACTTTCACTAAGTCTTATGCCGTAAATCCTACAAACACAGTATCTCCATCACTAAATCTCATTATAGAACGGCAGCAGAACTCAAGGTTAGCCACGGTGAAAAACGGCATTTCGACCTCAAAACTTAAAAAATTCGAAACTCGAGAACCACGGCACGTATCGACTCGCGGTTTTTTTGCAAACGGAAGTAAATGGCTACAGGAAGAAGGAAGTCACGTTCTCGCGAGACTTCCTTTTCTACGAGAAACATGGCGGCGCCCATTGTTGCCACGTGTGTTTTACCGGCGCTGGCGGGCGCTCAGCGTTTTGGCTGTGTGATTTCCGGCCGGGCGCTAGCGGGGCGCTCGATGGTCGAAGACACGGACAAAAGCAGACAGTATTTGTTGAGTGAGATTTTTCTGCCTGCGGCATATTATTGATAATTCAGAATCAGGATGCATGGCATCAGTTTTAATAAGCCACTATATTACATTTCATGTTTGTGTTCTAAATCTTCATTCCATATTGTAAACATGACTAAGTGGATCTGACTGGCGGGGTTGGCTTCTAGAATCTCAGAAGAAACAATACAGTACAGACAACATTTTTTTTTGTTCGTTTGCTTTATTTGTTAGTTGTTTGCTGGTTTTCGCTTTTCTATCTAGAAACGGGTGTATTATCATCAGGAGTTAAAATCAGAGTAGAAAGAGGTTATCATCGATTCCTAACTCACAAGTGTGTATTTCTTTGTTTGCCTTCCAAATGGCAGCGAAAGATAGATTCATCCAAGACAAAGGGTGGTATGTGAGTTGTCTAATCTTGCTGTCAGCGTCACAGTGACAACATTCATCAACGCAAGCAAGTGGAAGAAGTCAAAGAAAGGGTCACTATTTGCGGAAAGATTTTAACCAGGAAAGTGCATGCTTAAATGTTGCCTCAGACTAAACTCAGCAGCGGTCATTTATGTGGCAAAGATTAGCTAGCAGTTTACAGAAATTAATCGGCATTTCCTTTTTTGTATATGCTATTTTTGTAATGATACATTATTTTTTATTGTAATTTTGGTGGATAACACAACTTATACTTTATGTCATATTTTTGGCACTCTTTTCCTCCCTATGACTGCGTTTTAAACAATTGTTGTGAACACTGAAACTGTACTGTACCCTTGCTGATAATGTTGAACATGTTGATGTACTTACGCTATGAAGTATTACCTGCTAATTTCTGATGCTCGTATGTTTGCATCAGTGCATAGGACTCCATGTTGTGTTTCTCACCCCTGGACACACATATGCTTTTTTTTGTACAAATGTAAAACATCATTATTTGTTCTCAATGTAATCCAACACTACTACC
This sequence comes from Conus betulinus, assembly GCA_016801955.1. Taxonomy (NCBI): domain Eukaryota; kingdom Metazoa; phylum Mollusca; class Gastropoda; order Neogastropoda; family Conidae; genus Conus; species Conus betulinus. The sequence goes on from JADBJO010003559.1 coordinate 178,535, forward strand.
AGTGGCTCAATATCTCATCCCTTTTTTTGCAAGTGCTTTATATTTTTGCGTACTGTCTGTGCCACGTATGTTTCTTTTTGCTGCCAAATCTCGATTCTTTTTTCTTCATGAAACGGCTATTTTGCGACTGTGCTTTTATATTTTTGTTAAGTGTATTGACAGTACAGATTTAAAAAAAAAAAAAAAAAGGAACTTCAACAGTGTCTTGACATTCCGAATTTCTGTTGCAACGTCAAGGACCATTGCGAGTTGCTCATTTTGTATTCGCATTCAAATGTATTTTTTTTGCGTCACCTTTGCCAGTGTGAAAAAAAGCCAGTGATGATGATCACTGTGATTCCATTGGCCAGTCATCTTTTACTAGACCTGCTTCCGCATTGGTTGATGCATGAGGGCTTCGCGTTAGTAGTTTCACTGATTGTTATTTCCCTGAGCGTGATGACAAAATGTTCCAACTTGTGTTCGGTTTGTACTTACAACAGGTGAAACTCGATTCATGATCTTGAGTTGTGATGGGATCTTGTCTTGTCATTTTCTGGACAATGATCGGTGCGTTTTCATGCAGAAAAAGGGTGATGGAGGCATGTGCAGTGTTTTGAAATCCGACTCCGACTTCATGTATCGAGCGGAAGACGCTTGATGACAGTGAAGATTGAAAATAAACTTTTGTTGGTCACAGAGTGTATTCAAAACATGTTTGCTACATGTTCCTTTGTTTGTTTGTTTATTTACATTCATTCTTATAACCTGCCAATGGGTGATACTGGAACAGGTTTGTGGTTCACAAATCAAAGATAACCGCGCATACAGTATTCATTGTTTGTAACCGATTATATGATTTCATTTTGTTAGAGTACTTCAGTAACTGGTCACATGATTTCATATACATAAAATACTTCTGTTTTAGAAACTTGTTTTTGGAGTGGGGGATGAATTTCTGTTAACAGAGATCTTCAATGTTTGTACCTGTACCATGAAGTAAGTCATGAAATGCATGGACAAGTGGATAAGGCCATTACTGTGGTGTTCAGAATTTACTACATTAGTGAAATGAGTGTGACACAAGCGCTTTGAGGTGTGAGGATAAAGAAAAAAACCCCAAAAAAAAACCTTTGAACAATCAATAGAAATATGAGAAGAATCTTTTTCTATGGCGGCAAGATCTGATCTGCATTGTACCTGTTGCTTTCTGTGCGTTTTGGTGGATGTGTGTGTGCGCGCATACTCCATGTCAATTTTCCATGGCTTTTCATCCGCTTCTAGATCGCCCTGTGTCTGTATTGGTCATTTTTTTTATTTATGGGACTGTTTGTCGTACCAAGTGCTGTATTTCGCTGATCTGTACTATGCTGTATGAACTGTGTTAGTACTGTACTGTACAGTATGAATGTGTATGGTAATGTATTCTGCTTGTGTTTTACTTCTGCATATTTGTGCTGTGGCAGGTGTACTGTTTATGGTCAGCCACTGTGGAATAAGTGGGAAGTCAGTGTGGTCATTTTCTAGTGTAGCAGAAGGTAGTCTAATGCCATGTTGATTTTTTTTCTCTTTTCTTTTTGTTTTTTCTTCTCTTCTTTGCTTTTAAAGATAGCTCTTCTACAAGCACTCATCCATACAGCCGTTTTGAAACAAATGGCAAGAGGCACTTTCATTGTTAACTGCATCATGGCCTTTTGGGGAATTCTGTGCCAATCATTTTTTCTTCTTTTCCTTCACTCTTTTTTTTTTATAATCCTTCCTTTTTTTCTTTTTTTTTTTCTACTCGTCAGGGGAAAATCAATATACAATTTTCTCTGTTCACAGTTTCGTAACATGCTAGCACATGAGAAATTGAGAGGCTATTTTCTGACCATAGTTTAGGGGAGAGGCCTTCTGCAGGCGACTCTAGCTCAGGAACGGCTTGCCGATTGGAGAGTGCTGGCAGCTGTAGGGGCTCGTGTCAAGGGGAAGGGAGGGGAGGTAATTGTAAGGGACTGTGAAAGGTTGAACATCGATCTGATGTTGACCAGACACTCAAGCTACTACTGCCGGGAGTCTGTGTTCCTCGTGGCATGGAAGTGATGTGTTTTGTGTGTGTACTGCGCTGTGTTTTACCATGTTGTGAAATAGGACAGGTAGACTGAGTGTGTGTGCTGTGCTTTGCTCTGTTGTTCTGAACTTTCAGTATGTTTTTGTGTTTGTGTATTGTTTTGTGCTCTGTGTGTGTGTGTGTGTGTGTGTGTGTGTGTGTGTGTGTGTTTTAACACAGATGTACTGTTATTGTAATGTTGTTTTAGTATGACAGTGTGTTGTACAGAACTATATTTTACACACTGTTATACTGTATGATATCATTTTATACGGTAAACAGATTAAAGCAACATGGGCATGAAAGGGACATTACTGTGGTCCATGCTTTGGGATTCATTTTCAGGTAACTTCCTGGAGTCGTTTCCCTTGTCCATAGTTGGACTTCAGTCCTGGCATGCAAGGGTAGTTTTTCTGCAGTATGGCACATTTACCATAGCATCGCTTCAGTATGAGATTCAAGTGAGAGCTGGATCGCGATTCGCTTGAACAAGCAGTGGAAGTGAGAAAGAACTACTTGACATTATTCTAAAGATATTTGTGTGCCTGGCTTCTGGATGAAAAACGAATTGTCAGCTTTTTCTTTTTTAACTTTCAGTTTTAAGTACTCCAAGAATTTGCTGTGTTTCAGTTTTCTCAGAAACAGTGTTAACTTGTTGTATGTAACGTAGGCCTGCTCGGCGTGCAAAGAGCTGCAACTTTCTGACAGAAGTGTGGATAGGAGGACTACAGTAGCGTGCATGCCTTTCTCTAGCGTGCATGCCTTGTGATTGTGCTTGTATGTGCAGTTTAACAGTGTATTGAATGGTGTTTGTACTTTACATTGTTGTGCTGTAATTGTATTGTACGTTCTTGTGCTGGACGACTGTGTATTGTACAGTGCTGTGCTTAACATCGTTGTACTGTATGGTATGTTATTGTGCAGTATAGTGTGCTTTGCGGTGTATGTACTTTACATTGTTGTACTGTACTGTACAGTATTGGTCTGTACAATATTGTGTTTTACAATACTGTGGTACAGGTCGTTGCACTGTGGTGGACTGTGCTGTACTACACGCCGCTTTACATTAATGTGCAGTACACTGTTGTGCTGCGCAAGAAACTACTATACTTTTCGTCTGCTCAAGAAAAACCGCCATTTTGAATTAAAAAAAAAAACAAAAAAAAAGCAACAAAAAAGCATACATTTGTGCATTACGTCAAATAAAGTTTTGTTAGAAAATTGATTAGTATGGTGTTCAGTTCTGTTTGTATACTGGAAAATTGATTGGTGTAATGTTTGATTCTGTTTTTCTTTTTATCTGCCTCTTCCGGTTGGTATCCTAGTTTTTCTGTGTTGCAGGCAAGTTCACTCCCCTCATATGACATGTTTAGCTCTCAGTGCTTGGGAGCTGTGAAGCGCAAACTGAGGTTTTTCTTGTGAAGGGTATGAATGGTAGAGATGAAATCAGGCTTCTTGGATGCATGCAGGTAATACGGTACTATCCATTTGCTCCAGTGACACACATGCACAAGCATACGTGCGCGTAACATAATATTGTATACATGCATATGTCTGTATTTGCACAAAGGTTGGCAATATAATGTTAGATATTTATTTAGACTTTCTTAAACCACTCATGCACACACCTAAAACAATAACGTAGCTGACGTACCTAATTGTACCATCTTCCTGTGGCAAAACACAACTGTATACTTGCACTGTATACGCCTGCATATATATATATATATATATATATATATATATATATATATATATATATATATATTATGTTGTGGGTTGGTTGGAGCCAAATGATCTCCACCCCAATCCCCCAACAGAGATATATGCACATAGATGCTAACTTACACTCTCAAACACACACTCACTCATGGACACGGGACACACACACACACACACACACACACAATCTTTTATGGGGGCCAGAATGGTTCAGTTGGTAAAGTGCCAGACTCGTGATCCTGGGATTGAAAGGCTAGATCTCTGCCAGGCCATTTAGGTACGAGGGGGATTTTTCCCATGGAGTTAACACTGGTTCTTAGTCCATTCCCAAATAGTCTTTCAAACGATGCTATAAATCGAGGTGCTGTATATGAATGCACACGTAACATCTTGCACACATGTAAAATCCCATCACCAACTTTTGGCCAGTTTGGCCGTTGGCATGGGCGACACGTAGACACATAGCATGAACTGAAAGAATGAATAGACGACTGAGTGCCTGATATTCGTTAGATCTTGCAGTCGTGTAGCAGATGGAGATAGGCTGATGTGTTTATGAGTTCTGTTTTCAGAGAGAGAGAGAGAGAAACTTCTGGGGCTGTGATCAGACACAGTGACTTTTTAGGGCTATATTCAGAGACAGTCACTCTGGTTTATGTTCAGGGAGAGTAACTTTCGGGGCTGTCTTCAGGGAGAGTGACTGTGGGGCTGTGTTAAGGGAGAGTGACTTTTGGGGCTGCGTTCAGGAGGAATAGTGACCCTGAGGATGTGCTCAGGGAGAGTGACTTTCGGGGCTGTCTTCAGGGAGAGTGACTGTGGGGCTGTGTTAAGGGAGAGTGACTTTTGGGGCTGCGTTCAGGAATAGTGACCCTGAGGATGTGTGCTCAGGGAGAGTGACTTTCGGGGCTGTGTTTAAGTAGCCTGACTTTTGGGGCTGTATTCAGAGAGAGTGACGGGCTGACTGGGACTGACTTTCGAGGTTGTGTTCAGGGAGACTGGGTGACTTTCTGAGGCTGTGTTCAGGGAGAGTGATTCTGAGGCTGTGTTCAGGAAGAGTGACTCTGGAGTGGAGCTGAGTTCTGGGAGAGCGACTCTGGGGCTGTGTTCAGGGAGAGTGACTCTGGGACTGTGTTCAGGGAGAGTGACTGTGGGGCTGTGTTCAGGGAGAGTGACTCTGGGGCTGTGTTCAGGGAGAGCGACTCTGGGGCTGCGGTCAGGGGAGAGTGACTCTGGGGCTGTGTTCAGGGAGAGTGACTTTGGGGTTGTGTTCAGGGAGAATGACTCTAGGGCTGTGTTTTTAGGGAGAGTGAGTGACTCTGGGGCTGTGTTCAGGGAGAGTGACTCTGGGGCTGTGTTCAGGAGAGTGACTCTAGGGCTTTATTCAGGGAGAGTGACTTTTGGGCTGTGTTCAGGGGAGAGTTACTCTGGGACTGTGGTCAAAAAGAGAACGTTCGGTGTTGTGTCTAGGGAAAGTGACTCTCTGGGGCAGTGTTCAGGGAGAGTGACTTTCAGGTCTGTGTTCAGAGTGGGTGACTTTTGAGGTTGTGTTCAGAGAGAGAGTGACTGAGTCTTTGTTCAGGGAGAGTGAGTTTGGGGCTGTGTTCAGGAAGAGTGACTTTGGGGCAGTCTTTAGGGAGAGTGACTCTGGAGTTGTGTTCAGGGAGAGTGACTTTTGGGCTGTGTTCAGGGAGAATGACTCTGGGGGGCTGTGTTCAGGGAGAGTGACTTTTGGGACTGTGTTCAGAGAGAGTCCTTTTTGGGGCTGTCTTCAGGGAGAGTGACTCTCGGGGCTGTGTTGAAGGAAAATGACTCTGGGGATGTGTTCTGGGAGAATGACTCTGGGGATGTGTTCAGGGATGATTATTTTCGGGGTTGTGTTCAGGGAATGTGAGTCTGGGTCTGTGTTTTAGGAGGGAGAGTGACTCTGGGGCTGTGTTCAGGGAGAGTAACTTTCAGAATTTTGTTCAGGGAGAGTGGCTCTAGGGCTGTATTTTGGGAGAGTTTTTTCTTCCTTCTTTCTCGTTCGCGTTCGCTTCCCATTAGATGAGCAGCAGCCGGTGTCCTCGATGAAGGCTGCCGTCAACTGTATCTCCTCCAGGGTGTTGTACAACTTGGCTTCCACTGCTGTCGGTGTTGGCCAGTACTTCCTTCTGGACGCTGCATGCGTCATACAGTCTTGAAGGATGTGGTCGGTTGTCATTGATCCCTCACCACAAGGACACTCATCACTCTGTCCAATGCCAAATTTTGTGTGCATGTGGTGGAACAGGCGATTGTGTCCAGTCCTCAGGCGGAAGATCTTGACCTGTTCCCGTCGTCGCAGCAACTGGTATTTGTCTTCTGGGTTGTGTTTGGGGTGCTGGAGGCGCCACTTTATTCCTTGCTGTGCCTTGATGATTGTCTTGATTTCATCGTATGACACCAGGTTGTTGGCCTGCTCCTTCTGTGCACCGTCTTTTGCAAGAATATCTGGTTTTTCGTTACCTCTGATACCACAGTATGCTGGTACCCATTGTATCACCACTTTCTTCACTCTGGCACTCAGGGCAACAAGGGCTGAAGTAAGATAGTTCTGTTCTTTGCAGCAGGGGTTCTTGACGGCTTGGAGCACGGAGACGGCACTGTGGGACAGTACCTTTTGGGGTTGTGATCAGGGAAAGTGACTCTGGGGCTGTCTTCAGGGAGAATAATTCTGGGGCTGTGTTCAGGGAGAGTGACTTTTTTGGGGTTGTGGTCATGGAGAGTGACTTTTGGGGCTGTGTTCAGGGAGAGTGACGTTTCGGGGCTGTGTTCAGTGAGAATGACTCTGGGGCTGTGGTCAGGGAGAGTGACTTTTGGGGCTGTGTTCAGTGAGAATGACTGGGGCTGTGGTCAGGGAGAGTGATTTTGGCGCCGGGCTGTGTTCAGGGAGAGTGACTTTGAGGCTGTGTTCAGTAAGAGTGACTTTTGGGCTGTGTTCAGGGAGAGTGATTCTGGGGTTGTGTTCAGGGAGAGTTACTCTGGGGCTGTGTTCATGGAGAGTGATTCTGGGGCTGTGTTCAGGGAGAGCGACTTTCGGGGTTTCCCTCAGGGAGAGTGATGTTTCGGGCTGTGTTCAGGGGAGTGATTTTCAGGGCAGTGTTCAGGGAGAGTGACTTTGAGGCTTCTGACTAGGGGGCTGTTCCTGGGCTTTGTTGTCAGGGAGAGGTGTGTTCAGTGACTTGTTGGGAGAGTGTTGGAGAGTGAGATGGGGCTGGGGCTGTTGTTCAGGGAGAGTGACCTTTTCAGGGAGAGTGAGTCTGGGGGTCTGTGTTCAGGGAGAGTGCTCTGGGCTGGCAGAGTACTTTTTGGGGGCAGGGTTCAGGGAGAGTGACTTCTGAACCTGGGGGAAGGGATGTAAACTTTTCGTCAACGGCTGAGTGATTGTCTCAGGGAGCGCATGCTGGTCTGGCACCAGGGGGGTCTTTTTGGCCCCAGGCAGAGGTTCAGGGAGAGTGAGTGATGAAAGGAGACTTTGGGCGGTGTGAACGTTCAGCCGCCAGGTGAAGGTTGCTCTGTTCGGGAGAAGGGGTTCTCGACGGCTGGTGCCCGGGAACGGGAAGGGCTATGACAGGGTTTGTTCAGGGAGAGTGATCTTGGGCCTGTCTTCAGGGAGAATAACTGAGAGCTGTTGGAGACGCAGCAAACAGGGAGAGTGACTTCTGGGGGGGGTTCTGGGAAGGGGGAGGGGGGAAGGAGGGGGCGGGGGGTTGGGGGGAGGGGGGGTGGGGGAGAGTAGGGGGGAGGAGGGGGGGGGGGAGGGGGGGAAGGGGGCATGGGGGAGGCCGTGTGGGGAACTAGAGGGGGAGCGCCTTTGGGGGGAGTTCCAGTGACCGCGGGTGGGGCCTGAAGATAGTGGAGTGTTCAGGGAGAGGGACGACTTTCGGGGAGGAAGGGGGAGGAGGTGAAGGAGAGGTGAGTGGGGGAGTGGTGAGGGGCTTGGTTGTTTGAGAAGTGCCGTGGCAAGTGGGTGCGACGGTGAATTGGAAGTATCTGGATATTTTCTGAGTGAGGGAACAAGTTAAGAAAGGGCCTGGGACGCGATGTTTCAAACTAGGGACATGAAGCCTTCAACTGAGAGCGACGACAATGCAATGCTTCAGGTAGGGGACAATGTCTACCCTGACATGGTTGCTAAACTATTGTCCACTGTATGAGGGATGGTTACTTCTATTTTATTTATTTATTTTTTTTGAGAGCGAGCCAATGCGTCAGGTAGGGGTCAAACACCTGACATGTGCTAAACTATCAGTCCCTGTATAACTACTTTCATTTATTTATTTTATTTATTTTTTTTTAAAGCCAGTTTCTCTCAGTCAAACACAAATGCTGAAATAGATGAAATATGCCAGTCGTGCATCCATTCGGTATTGTGGAGTAATCTGGATATTTTCTGAGTACACTTGGTGTGATCTGTGATTAAATGACAGCGCAACAATGAGAGAACATGTAAGATAATAAGATTAAGAAGCGAAAGAAGGGGTGCGACTGAACTGAAGTTTTGCTGTGCTCAGTTACCGCTTCTTTATCACAACATGCCCCCCCCCCCCCCCCCCTCCCCCCCTCACACAGACCTACAAGATGATGTCCACGTTGCTCTGTGTTGCTTTCTAGAACAATAAGTAAAACTGGAACTTCTACTATATAAATCTTTATACAAAACAAACAAAACAAAACAAACAAACAAACAAAAAACCTTTAAAATTTACGCCAACCATGAACAAACGATGCACAAGACAAAACAGTCTTGCACTGAATTTGACGAGATTAATGATTGCTTGTTTTTCATTTTTGTTGTCCTGAGCGTTGTTTATCCTGCGTGAAGAAGACCTAAGAGGTCGAAACGCGTCGTGTTTTGTCTTGTGATTCGATTGTCCACCTTGCACACCAAGCTGCTCTGTAAAGTTGCTGGAATGGTGCTCGGTACTTATCCTTGGAATTTATTAGTTTGTTGTATATATATATATATATATATATATATATATATATATATATATATATATATATATATATATATGTGCATGTCTGTGTGTGATATGCCCGCATGCGTGTTTGTGCGTATGTATGTGTGCGTGAGTGCATGTGTGTGTGTGTGTGTGTGTGTGTGTGTGTGTGTGTGTGCGTGAGTGCATGTGTGTGTGTGTGTGTGTGTGTGTGTGTGTGTGTGTGTGTGCAAGTGGCTCATGTGCGTGCGTGCGTGCATATGTTTATGTGTATGTCTGTGTGTGCGTATGTATGCGCGCGCATGTGCAAGTGGGCTCATGTGCGTGCGTGCGTGCATATGTTTATGTGTATGTCTGTGTGTGCGTATGTATGCGCGCGCACACACACACGCGCACGCGCGTGTGTGTAAATGCAAAAAATAAATAAAATATATGAATTAAAAAAAAAAAAAAGAAAAAAATCGAAAGAAAAGCCACACACACACACTCACACCACCACCACCACCACCACCACCACCAAAGATATCATGCTGCCTCGGCGAAACGTGTTTGCCTTTGCTGAATATGATCTGGCAGTTCGGTGTTGGCAGCAACCCTCCACCACCACCAAAGATATCCTGCAACCTCAGCTGGACGTGTTTGTTTTTGTTGAAACAAAAGCTGGCAGTTCCATGGTGGCAGGCAGCTGTCAATCCTCCGCTGAAAAACGGGAGGCAAGGCACCGTTGAAGTCAAACAACTGTGACCATGAGTTCCCTCGGAGTTAACATTAGTTCTGACTCCATTTCCCATACAGTCCTTTGAATGAGACTATAAACCGAGGTTCCGTGTGTGAACGCACGCATAACATCTTGCACACGCGTAAAATCCCATCACCAATTTTCGGAAGAGAAGGCCAGTTTTGCCGTTGGTATGGATGACACGTTACACATAGCATGCACCTTTCCCGAAGATGGAGTATAGCTGCCTTAATGGCAGGATAAAAAAAAAATGGTCATACACACAAAGCTACATTCCCTTGGTTGGGTACATGGGATTAATACTCCCCTGTTCATATAGGGAGTGTCTGCTGGAGTATCACACACACACACACACACACACACACACACACACATGTGCCACAGAACTACCACAACAAGGCAGATAGACGAGAAGGCAATCAGGGAAAAGACTGCTTGAAAAAGAAATGATTTTAGACATAATCTGACACGCCGTGCAAGAGATTTGCCAGCCAACCGACAAGTTCTAATTTCCTCTGGAGTGTTTTCCACCCAGCTGGTGACCGTGTCTGTCAGTATCCAAACAGTCCTGTCGACCACGCACACTACAACTGTCGCCTGAAATTAGCCATCACTGAATCACGCCTATCGGACCAGCCGCCATGGCGAAGTGGTTAGTGTCGCGGACTCCGGGCTGGGAGGTTGTGGGTTCAATTCCCATCAGGGTCAAGTGGGATTTTTCTGCCCTGCCCCGACTGGCTCCTACCCGGAGCTGAGTTTGGCACGTGCTCAACTGAGAAGACTGGAACCACACAGTTGAGTTTCACCCACCCAATGGATGCATTTCTGAGATTGTTGCTAAAAAGAAAATCTCCCCAACAATGCAGGTGTCTGTATTTCTCAGGCCTGGTTGATGTCGAGATATATTATGAAAGCAAGAATAGAGCACAGCCAGTAATGCAGTCTCAGATCAGACTGGAAATCCATAGCATCATCTTCATCATCCTCATTCTCATCGATCAGCATTAAAAAAAAAAAAAAAAAAAACACCAACAAAAACAAACAAACAAAAAAAAAACAGTGTCAAATTCTCTGGCCTTTCAAGCCCTGCTGCAATGGTGACCTCAGTTTTGATGTGCTCTCCACGTCTATGGCCTTAGTTTGGGTCTGTTGGGGTCCCAGGTATTGCCAAGTTCATGGGGGTTGTCATTGAATAGACGTGTTGGTGCCCTCCGCAGGGAAAGCTCACTCATGCCGGCTTCATGACTAAGTAATCATTGTCGTCAGTATGGGGGGTTATTAGGTGGTGTTCTGCGTGTGTTAGATCAGAACAGGTACCACTGAACACACCACTGAAGTGACTCAACAGCAGTGCCGTGACTCATCTGGTGGGTTGCCTCTTGACTACTTGACATTGACTGCTCCCTGTGATTGCCAGTGCCGGGGCTGCCATGGGCCAGGCTGGGCTGTGGCTGTAGACAGGGGGTCAGAATGAGCTTCGTGGGTGTAATGCCTCTCACTTGGCACAGGAAATGGGATAGCAAAAAAAAAAAAAAAAAAAAAAAAAAAAGAAAAAAAAAAAAAAAAAAAAAAAAGAAAAAGAAAAGAAAAGGTCACGCCTATGGGATTAAGCCCGTGGGCTTCAATGTTTCCCCCAATCTGGATGTTCCCCTAGTCTGGATGTTCCCTCATTGTTCCCCTAATCTGGATGTTCCACCAGTCTGGATTTTCCTCCAATGTTCCCCCAATCTGGATGTTCCCCTCAATCTGGATGTTCCCCCAATGTTCCCCTTATCTGGATGTTCCTCCAATGTTCCCCTAATCTGGATGTTCCCCCAGTCTGGATGTTCCTCCAATGTTCCCCTAATCGGGATGTTCCCCCAGTCTGGATGTTCCCCCAATGTTCCCCTTATCTGGATGTCCCCCAGTTTACATGTTCCCCCAATGTTCCCCTTATCTGGATGTTCCCCCATTGTTCCCCTTATCTGGATGTTCCCCCCAGTCTGGATGTTCCCCCATTGTTCCCCCAATCGGGATGTTCCCCCAGTCTGGATGTTCCCCCATTGTTCCCCCAATCTGGATGTTCCCCCAGTCTGGATGTTCCCCCAAAGTTCCACCAATCGGGATGTTCCCTCCAGTCTGGATGTTCCCCCAATCTGGCAATGTATGTTTTAAAAAAGAAGAAGAAGAAGAAGAAGAAGAAGAAGAAGAAGAAGAAAAGACGGGAAAGAAGTCGAGCTGACTAGATGACACCTTTTGATTGACATCTGCCATCATTAAAGCCACGCCCATCAGAGCAAGTCTGTGTGTGCCTTATGTGTTTCTGTATATGCCTGGAACTGTCGCCTCCACCCTCAGACTGCCACCAGATTGTTGCCTTGTGCGGACCTCACTGAGGGTAGGAGCAGATGTATCTCATCGTCAGTACTCTATTTGGTTCAAGTGTGTTTGATTCCGTGGGTTGTTTTTCTGTTCTTTCTTTCTTATCTTTTTTCACTTTTCTTTTTTTTTTCTTTCTTTCTTTTTTCTTTCTTTTTTTTTTTTTTCTTTCTTTTTTTTTTTTCCTTTCTTTCTTTCTTTCTTTCTTTTTGTTGTTGTTGTTGTTGAGCGAGAGGCATTTCAAAGATTTTTTTTTTCTTCTTTTTTTTTTCTTTCCTTTTTCTTTTGTATGAAAAAAAATGTTCATGTTTCATGAGATATTTTTTGCATGATTATCTTCTTTCTTGAAATGACAGGATTTAAAAAGAAAATTATGAATAGCACTAAACTCTCATTATGTTCTTTGATAGAAAAAAAAAAAATTTTCATTGTATAGGTAGATCCAGGGGGAAAAATGAATAAATAAATAGTTAAATGCATAAAAAGAACTTAATAACATGCTAATGTAGGAATAAAGCTTTGTACAATTTTGAACTAGATTTTTAACGTGTCAGCTTACATATTTTTCAATCAGAATCAGAGAGCGTTACCCGTTTTTTTTTTTTTTTTAAAAGAAATGTTTTCAGATTAAATCTAACTTTGTTTTTTTGTGTGTGTGTCCCCCCCCCCCCCCCCCCCCCCCTCTACCCGTGTTTACTTAAAAAAAAAAATACAAACACACAACTGATATATACAGCCAGCCAAATCAAAGTAAGGTTCTACCCCAAATGAAATAAATTCGTCACTGAAATTCCCTGTATGTAAAGTGTTGTTTATCATGTTCAAAATGTTAGGCCCAAACTGATGCAAGATTACTTCCAGCATGGTGGAAAACATATCTTCATCCTGAGATATCAGTGGTATTGTGGTATTGCATGGTGGTAAGTTAACATCGATCTACATGTCAGTCTGTCTGTGTCACACGATGGCCTCCACGTACACACTTACATGCATACAGACAACAATCATCGTACGCACTCACATGCATACAGAGACAATCACAATCATCGTACACACTCACATGCATACAGAGACAATCATCGTACACACTCACATGCATACAGAGACACAATCATCGTACACGCTCACATGCATACAGAGACACAATCATCGTACACACTCACATGCGTACAGAGACAATCATCGTACACACTCACATGCATACAGAGACAATCGTCGTACACACTCACATGCATAGAGACAATCATCGTACACACTCACATGCATACACAATCTTCGTACACACTTATATACATACAGAGACAATCATCGTGCACACTCACATACATACAGACAACAATCATCGTACACACTCACAGGCATACAGCGCCCAATCAGCGCCAAGTGCCCCGCACGCAGCCACCGTTTTTGACCCCTTTCTTTCCATAGAACATGCCAGAACACAATTCTAAATTCCTCCCCCGGTTGAAAAAAATTCTTTCTATCTGCGCCTCACTTCTTTTGGCACGAGGCAGTTTTAATTTTTCCTCTTTTTTTGTTGCCAGTATCTCATTCAACAACAAGACGCCCCCCCCCCCCCCCCCCCCCCCCCCCCCCTTTTTTTCTTTTTTTTTTTCTTTCTTTTTCTTTGACCATAGTTCGCGCAAAATATATCTTGCCACAGACTCCAATCCCTCACTCATTTCTCTCTCAGGCCATGGAGACATATTGCCCTGTTCAAATAAAGTGTTCTGGGCTCACAGACATATTGCCCTATTCAAATAAAGTGTTCTGGGCTCACAGACATATTGCCCTATTCAAATAAAGTGTTCTGGGCTCACAGACATATTGCCCGGTTCAAATAAAGTGTTCTGGGCTCACAGACATATTGCCCTATTCACATAAAGTGTTCCGGGCTCACAGACATATTGCCTTATTCAAATAAAGTGTTCTGGGCTCACAGGCATATTGCCCTGTTCAAATAAAGTGTTCTGGGCTCACAGACATATTGCCCTATTCAAATAAAGTGTTCTGGGCTCACAGGCATATTGCCCGGTTCAAATAAAGTGTTCTGGGCTCACAGATATACTTGCTCTGTTCAAATAAAGTGTTCTGGGCTCACAGACTCCAATTCTTAGTCATCAAAATACTGCATTCTTCCCACACAGACAGTTATCACATCAGACTGCAACCCCCCCCCCCCCAAAAAAAAAAAAAAAAACAAAAAAAAAAAAAACAAACAAACAAAAAAAAAAAAAAAACAAACAAACAAAAAAACAACTCCAACCCCCAAAAAAAAACAAATAAAACAAAACAAAACAAAAACAAACAAAAACAAAACAAAAAAAAACCCACAACAACAACAACAACAAAAATCAAAATTCTCTTGACAGCAAACATCTTTAAAGCGAGGGTCTACGTCTCTGTAACACATCTCACGTACAGAGCGCATGCCCCGCTAGAATCAATAATATATCATGTAACCAGTGGTTGAGAGTTCAACCCCCTCTCTATTCTAGGTTACGCTTCTTCGTCCTCTTCGGATCCTCCTGGCTAATCTCTCTCTCTCTCTCTCTCTCTCTCTCTCTCTCTCTCTCTCTCTCTCTCTCTCTCTCTCTCTCTCTCTCTAGTCTGCTGCGTCCACCGAAATTACAGGGCCCCCCCCCCCCCCCCCTTTTTTTTTTTTTTTTTTTAACAAGAACACAAATTACTATCAAAGAAAAACTAACCAATGAGGAGCAAGTACCACGTAAAAGGGAGCTTTTATTGCCGATTCAAAGTGCTCAAAGAAGGAAAAACATATTTCTTTCTTTCTTTTTTTTGTTTGTTTGGGTTTTTTTTTCTTGGGGCGAAAGACATATCTCTCCCCCCCCCCCCCCCCCCTCCCTCCCTCTTCACGGGGAACGAATTACCAATGGGGGAATTCTTCAAAGCTCACAAAGATAAGGAACAGGCACCAGCATCACGCCATGGAAAAGAAACACAATCATGACTAATAACAAGCGCATGAAATCACAGTACATCATTACAAAAGTTATCATAGAAAAAGCGATGCAATGGCATGGATGTGATCTGTATCAGATCAAAAGACATAGCAATATAAAAGCAAACAATGATAGCATCAGTCATAACATGATTAAAAAAAAACAACAACAACAACAACAACATGCACCGGAGGTAACATATGATAAAAAATCAGACAACAGCAAAATCTTAAAGGCACACAATATAAGGAAAAAAAATGGCATAGCAATGGAACAACATGGCATATTCAAGGTATCCTAACATGTTTCTTGACCGAAATTGGATGGGATTAAAGTCGACAAAGAAAAGAAAACAGCATGGGTAAAAAAAAAAAAAAAAAAAAAAAAAAAAAAAAAAAAAAAAAAAAAAAACAAAAAAAAACAAAAAAAAAAAAAAACAACGTTCAGGCGCGGGACAGCAAATTGGCAAAAACTTTGGTTGTATCTGAAATTGGTTTGACAGTAAATTGGAACCCCTGGATGGACAATGCCCATCTGAGCAGGCGACTGTTTTTAGTCTTGGATGCTTGCAAAAAGGTTAAAGGCTAGGCCTGAGCTGTATGCAAAAATAAACTCCCTGTCGGTCAAAAACTCCAAGACCTCACACAATAGTCAGATGAACGTGTGTCAACTGGAAAGAGCTCATAATGATAATTAATGCGTGAATGTCTGGCTCTTGATTACTAACAACATTCTACATGTCAACATACAGCTTGAACCTGTTGACGTGAAACACTTTAAACTTGCCATCCATATCGACCTTGCAATTGACGGGGAATATTTCGCTTGAATTGCAAAAGCACCTTTCCACAGTTAGTAAGGATTTCGGACAGTAAACCGACACGAGAGAACATTGAAAGAAAGGCTTCAGCAACTGTACCGGCATCGATCCATTTGAGCGGTATTGCCTCTGGAAAACGAGTAGCCGTATCCACGATAGCAGGAATATATCGATGGCCTGAAGACAAAAGTTCCAAAGGCCCAGTGATGTCCACAGCGACCTTTTTCGAACGGAGCTGGAACAAGAGGCATTTTGTGCAAGGGTACACATGGAACATGATTCCGAGCGGCTGTCTTTGGCATATGTCACAAGACTGGCACTAATCTGACACCAAACAAGACACGGAAGGCTAGAAAAGAACTCACAAGAGAGAGATGTGCCTCGTTCACACATGGAGTGCGGTCCCAAATGTTCAAAACACCATTTTTTTTTAATTTACAAATGACCTGAAAGACTGTATTAAGATTACTTTTGATGAGAAATATAGAAAATGCAATTAGTCATTGTATGAAATGTGGTTAGGGAGACAGTAGATGCCTATTGGTTGAGTGGCTGTTCTGGAATCTTTGATCTTGCGGAAGATAGTGTTTCTGTGGCTGTTGCTATGGAATGTGTTAATGTAATTACCTGTCGCTTGAGCGGCAATTCTCAAATCTTTAATCATGCTGAAAGTAGTATTTCCATGGATGTAGTTATCTAATCCTCTGAATTACGTAAATAACTTGCAAACAGGAGGAGATGTGTGTGGTGTGTGTGTGTGTGTGTGTGTGTGTGTGTGTGTGTGTGTGTGTGTGTGTGTGTGTGTGCGTGCGTGCGTGCGTGCGTGCGTGCGTGC
>JADBJO010003559.1:200000-210000 GCA_016801955.1 Conus betulinus
TCAGTTTTATTTGCGTTTTTTTTTTTTTTAGTGTTAAATTTGGATGCATTTTCTCAGCGTTTGGTCTGACTGTACCATGACAGACGCAGTGACTTGGCTTGGGGAAATGGCGTAAATAAGAAGATTGTATTTATTAGTCCGTGCAGCTGGGCGCTTTGTGGACGGCGGATATGTGTGTGACAGAGTGGCTGAATAGAATGTCTGTATTCGTGTAAATATGGTCTTTTACAATTGTGTGAGAATGTGAGTTTGGATAATGTGCACTTGTGCACCTGTGAGCATTTTTCTTTACCCACCACCGTTTCTGGATACCATGCGACTAAACTAGTTGTAATCTCTCTCTCTCTCTCTCTCTCTCTCTCTCTCTCTCTCTCTCTCTCTCTCTCTCTCGTCTGTGCGTGCGTGCGTGCGTGCGTGCGTGTGTGTGTGTGTGTGTGTGTGTGTGTGTGTGTGTGTGTGTGTGTGTGTGTGATTTAACTGAGAGTCTAGCATAAAAAGTAAAGACCAGAACGGAACAAATGAGACCAAATAAATGTCAGCCTCGTGATATGGAAAGGAGCGAAACAGTTAGGAATGAAAAGAGCAAATTAACACAATATCAATTATGAGAGCCTGGCATGCTTTTGAGCTTGAAAATCTTCTTGTTTGAATAATAGCAAAAGAAACAGGTATTTTAGCTACAATCAAAGTAAGTCGATACGAGAGAGAGAGAGAGAGAGAGAGAGAGAGAGAGAGAGAGAGAGAGAGAGTGACAGACAGACAGACAGACAGCAAATCGGGTGTTTCTGTTGTTGTTTTGTAAAGCCCAAGAAGAATGGTCACTTGTGAAGATGTTTTGTATTGTTTTCCTTGAAGAGCCCCAGAGATGCAGCCTGACGGGTGATCCACATCTATGTTTGATAATCCACGGAGGAGAACACTTCCCTACTTCCCATGCCTGTACCTTGTGGCGACTCTTTGTGTCCCGGATGAAAACCAGTAAGACGATGTCAAAACACGTCTGTTTGTGGTCAAGTGATCGTCGCTGTTTGAACAGGAGTCATTATGAGGGGCAGGTTTTGTGTGTGGGTCTGTTGGAAAGCGGGCCGACGCTTAATTTGTCACGGCCTGCTTCAATGACTGGTTTGTTCGCAATGTTCTTGCGGTCGCCTCTCTCATAACTGTTCACATACATTTGTTTTGACCCTCCTCTCTCTTCACTTCTTCCCGCTCCCCAGTACACCACAGCCAGATTAATGTGCCTTGTCACTACCTGAGTTCTACTGTACACAGGGCGACATTTCAATCAGGTTGTTAGAGGGCACTCTGCAGTACTACCAAGTCAGTTCAGTGGTGTTCGGTTTCTGCTGTCCACATGCAACATGCGCAGGACACCACCTGGTAAGCACCCCCCCTACCCCCACCCCCTGTTCAGGACAGTAAGTGCTTAGATGCCTAACCAACATGTGCAAGGGAAACCACTCCGTCGATCCAAAGGCGACGAACCCTGTGAACTTACCTGGTACCAAACAATTTGACACAACCCAGCCGGGGTAAGACGTGGAGAGAAACACCAGACTGAGGTCAATACGAGAGCAAGGCACGATAGGAAACCGAGTTTGAACTGTTTCCAAGAAAATGAAAAATAAATGCTTTGGCTCTTTTCTTTTATACACTCATGAAAGATTTGAAAAATCATTGATAAAGCAAGCGCGCCGCCAAAACAAAACAAAACAAGACACACACACACACACACACACACACACACACACACACCCCCCCAAAAAAAAAACCCGTAGACAAACGAAGAAATTCCTTCCCTGAAAATTATTCCTCATCTGTTCTTTGACCAGCGGATATAACCAAAGCTGTGGCTTCCCAGTCCTTATTCAGTGACCGTTGGCTCTTCCACGACGTCAGCTGGAGTGGGGAAAGAACCGTCAGTTACGGTTGGCTTTTAACGTTCACGCCCGTCACCGGTGATAGTGGATGGGTCAACTGTTCCTGGACTGAGACTGGGGGTCGGGTGGACAGGGGAGAAGGAAGTGGGAGAAAGAAGTAGGAGAGTGGGGGCCTGTATAACGTCACTTACAAACCCTGCACACGAGCATGTTGAGACGGGCATCAAAATTAGCAATGCTGATGTCAGACGTCATTGACATTGGAGCGCACCACGTCTGCTTGACAGTTCTGATGCTTCCCCATGAAACCGACTACTCCCCCCCCCCCCCCCCCACACACACACACACACACAAACACGACACGCACCACCACCACCATCGCCACAAAAAAAGGAAACTAAAACGGACTGAAGGGTGTGAACTGATTTGTGTGTAGACTACAAGTAAAACCCTCTGGTTTTACATCTGACCACGTGTCCATGCTTCTACATCCACTCGCTTTATTTCCCACGTCAGCCATATCAAAAATGGAGAGAAACGGTGAAAGACCGTCCTCTTTGCAATCCTTGGCGTCATGCAACAGCGACCATCTCTCAGACACCAGGTTGACAGTCACGACTGGCGTACAAACACGTCTCTTCTAAGATAAGCTGTGTGTATAATGCTTACATAGTATTGTGTGATTAAGCATTCAGAAAAAAAAAGTCTGTCTGTTGTGTTTATGTCTATCAGATATGTCACATATACGTCAATGAAACGGGAACAGTGGACTGTGTAACCACTAGCTGGCGTTTTCATTGGACGTTATGGGCAATGAGACACATGATATAGAATACACAGGCCATCAAGGACAATGATGAATCTCGTCCAGAATAAAAGAACTGAACAGATGTGGTGTATGCAGTAGATTCATTTTGAAAAAAAAAAAAATCTTAAAGAATGAAATCTTCACCACAAAGTCTACTCAAAATAAAAAAAAAAAAAAAAAAAAAAAAAAGAAGAAGAAGAAAAGAAATGTCAACAGCTGGGGAGGAAAACTAGTGGTGTTTCATTTCTCGTTTGAAAATACATACGAAGAACTTATGTTAAATCGTCAAAAACACTGGCTCCTTTGCCTATCTGTGAATGAAGGTGTACACGGATTTTGTAGCTTGCTGATCATCAGAGTTGTGAAATTCGACCCTTTTCAAAGATGATGTTATGAGACATTTGTGATCGCTCATTAAAGTTCTCTCTCTCTCTCTCTCTCTCTCTCTCTCTCTCTCTCTCTCTCTCTCTCTCTCTCTCTCTGTTCATTCTTCATTTTTTAGGAATTGCAAAATCACGCTGTACATAAGAGCCACTAACGGACACTCGAACAAACATGGCCATTCCTATGTCTCTGGAGTTAGCTGCGGCGGTTTTAAGACAGAACTCATCAGCGCTGAACGAGGGCATGAAGTATATTTCATTCCACATAAACGCCTCAACAGTACAGGTGAGTAGAGACCGATACAAAACAAACACGCATGGACTGGTTATTCAAGGAGGTGGAGAGTGAGAGAAGGTGGAGGAAAGGGTGGTATGGATTGGTTAGGGGTGTTTTTTCCCCCCCCCTTGAGGGGCATCTTTTTTCCCTTGAAAGGTTTTTTTTTTCCCCTTACGGCGCTTTTTTTTTTCCCCTCTTGAGGAGCGTTTTTTTTTTTTCCTCCTTGAGGGGCGTTTTCTTCTTCCCCTAATGATGTCCTTAAAGGACCTACCTTTCTTTGTTTGTCCACAAGATTAATTACATGATATTTTTTTAGATGTCAAAATGCTGAGGTATGTGGCTACTTTAACTGACTTGCATGTTTCTTGACTCTAACGAGTATCTGTATCTGTATTCACGCGAAAGAAAAAAAAACTTTCTGAGAGTAAAATCAGCATTGCCCAGAACAATGGATGAGCCGCTGGTTAGAAAGTGACGTCACTGTTAGGTGAGGATATTGGCACCCGACTAGTAATGCTTGCTGATGAAATGAGTCATGAAAGGGCTGCGTTCACAGTTTAACATGCCTCTCTCCCCTGTCTGCTTTCCAGGAGCAAGGCGAACCATCGCTAGACGAAGATGAAATCGATCTTATGAAAAGGTTGGCGTGCTTCCAAAATAACGGCAAGGAATTCACTTTCTCCATCCGCAACGTGACGCTCTTTGCAATCCAGTTGTGACCTTTCGACCTAAGACCCATGGAAGAGGAAGAAACTCTGGACTCATCATAACCGTATGTTCATTGTAATATGTTCATACGCCACCCTTCCTCCTTCCCCCCTACCCCCTATCCCCCACACAAGGGTTTATGAATTTAACACTGTTTTTTTTTTTTTTCGTGTCTGTGTCTGTTCCTGCTGCTTGGTATGAAAACAAACCCTTATTTTTATGCCAGTGTTTGAATGAGGGATACAGAAACATGCGCGAACGAACACATGAATGTGCATTGGTATGCACATATACATGCACACCAAGAGAGAGAGAGAGAGAGAGAGAGAGAGAGAGAGAGAGAGAGAGAGAGAGAGAGAGAGAGAGAAATAACCATGAGAGAATTAAACTAGGCGTACTTTAGTCACGTGCAGTTTATTGACGGTCATTTGAGGCTAGTGACAGGAAGATGGAGTTACGTGGCGTCAGTTAGTGTGGGCTTTGCGAGGGTCTCTCTAATCAGGATTAAAGTGAGTGTTGGCTTTGCGAGGGTGTCTGTGATCAGGATTAAAGTTAGTGTTGGCTTTGCGAGGGTCTCTCTAATCAGGATTAAAGTTAGTGTTGGCTTTGCGAGGGTCTCTCTAATCAGGATTAAAGTTAGTGTTGGCTTTGCGGGGTCTCTCTAATCAGGATTAAAAGCCTGCGGGGTTTCTGGATACACGAAAACTGGTCAAGGTGGGCGGGTTCAATTCTCCCCATTCATTGACAGGGCGGGCATGTAACTCCACCTCTCATCACCAACCTCAGGTAAGCGTTACTAGATGCAGTGGGTATGGGGAGTAAGGGGGCACAATGGAAGTGTCACAGGGCCAGAGTAGTTTCCATGCATGCATGTTAACAGAGGAAAAGACCAGTTCCCGTTTAAACGCACTCAAAAATACCTTAAAAGTGATTCCTTTTCCAAGCGAACTTTAGATCAAACGAAAAATAGTTATCTCTTCAAAGTCATCCGACCCATCCTCATCAAACTCCCGTCAAAGTGCATTGTGAACCTGTCCTTTCGGGCTTGCTGACTGGCAGTATAGCTCTAACATGTCCTCTGGCCCACTCCCCCTGACCACCATTTCCACTTCACGATGAACCCGTTGTGTACTGAACTGATTGTCAGTAAGTCATCATTGCATTGTGAACCCATCATCTGCTGTGCTGACTTTTAATCGAAGGCATTAGTTAAACTGTACCATGAACCGATCATTTGCTGTGCTGATTTTTAATCTAAATCATCAGTTACGCTGCACTGTGAACCCATCATTTGCTGTGCTGACCTTTAATCTAAATCATCATCAGTTACACTGCACTGTGAACCCATCATTTGCTGTGCTGACTTTTAATCTAAATCATCAGTTACACTGCACTGTGAATCCATCATTTGCTGTGCTGACTTGCATTTGAGTCAGGGAATGGTGACATTTCCATTCTCTCGCTTCCCTCTGTGCCAACATCGGGAAAACGTGACATTTTCCAACTTCTACAGTCTTACAGAAAAAGCAACAGGACCTGTACATCCTTCTGGCGCTGGGCCAAGCTCAACGCACGTAAGTACCTTCGACTTTTTCGAACAGTGCCCATATGATTAAGAAATGTCAGTCTGTTTGAATGTCCTGCCAAGCCCTTGCTAATGAAGCAGCCAATGTCAGCAGCTAAAATGTTTGATTTATGTCTTTCATTTGTGTTGTTGGTTTGTGCCATGTCTGTCTGGGGGATGCGTGGAACTGATGTATGTAGAAAGATCAAAGATACAAATTAGTTTTGTTGAATTGGCTTTGTTTCCTCGTGATTTTGTCTCACTAATTTTGCGGTGGCCCAAACCACTCTTTCTATACACTACTAGTCCTATGTACATGGAGTTTTGTCATCAGCAGTGTTTCTAAGCCGTTTCATCTCCTTTCCTTTCAGGCATTTCTTTATAAGAATGGATCGGAATATTTATCCTTATAAAACTGTTTGTTAGCTGGTGGCTATCAAAAATTAGTGTAAAGTTTATACATTTCATTGCAATGTTAGAAATGATAGTTTTGAGGGAGCTGTACCACAGGACACGAGGGATGCCATGATTGTCACACTGCCCAAAACAAGGGCGAGAGGAGCGACTGCAGTAACTACAGAGGCATCTCTTTTCTTAGCATCGTCGGCAAAGTCTACGCTCGGGTCCTCCCTATCCGCCTGCAGAAGCTGGCTGAACGTGTCTACCTGGAATCACAGTGTTGCTTTCGAGCAGAGAGGTCCAAGGTAGACATGTCTTCTCCTCCCTTCGCCAACTCCAGTAGAAGTGCAGAGAGCAGCAGATACCCCTGTATGCCGCATTCATCGATCTCACCGAGGCTTCGACCTAGTCAGCAGAGATATTTTTTCAAGGCTCTCCGAAAGATTGTCTCCCCCCCCCCCCCCCCCCCCCCCCCCCCCCCCCCCCCCCCCCCCCCCCCCCCCCCCCCCCCCCCCAATCTGCACAGCTTAATTGAGCCCTTCCATTCCAACATGAAAGGGACTATGCAGTTTAATGGCAACCTCTCCAAGCCCTTCGACATACGCAGCGATTTCAAACAAGGCTGTGTCCTAACCCCCACCCTTTTTGGTATCTTCTTTATTCTCTTCCTGAGGCATGCATTCAACACAGCACAAGAGGGGATCTACCTGCGGATCAGAGCAGATAGCAGGCTTTTCAATCTCACCCGCCAAAGAACAAGGACAAAAGTCCGCGAAGTCCTCATCAGAGATATGCTGTTTGCCGATGATGCTGCTGTTGCGACCCACACCCAGCGGGAATTGCAGTCGCTGATGGACTGCTTTCCCAGGCCTGCAAAGACTTTGGTCTGACTACCAGCCTCAAAAAAAAAAGCAAATGTCAAGACACGCCGTCACCATCAGTCATCACCATTGATGACTATGAGCTTGATGCCATCCATCAGTTCACTCACCTGGGTCAACCATCACTAATAGCCTCTTTGTTACGGATGGTGTGGTGCTGTGTGTATTACTGTCTGATTCTCACTTTTGAAAGTTTTGATGCGTGTAACGATTATTCCCTACACACACCCCACACCACACGAACATGGAGAGCCAGGCAACACACAAGTTTAAGTTTCTTCCTTTTATAGACTGCCTGAACCATCAAAACACTACAAAACACATGTTACCATAATATGAATTAACCATCACAAAAATCAACACACGCCACCACCAGTAAGGGTGTGCGACAACACAAGGAGCTTCATCCATCTCTCTCAGAACTAAAACATTGATTTTTTTTTTTTTTTTTGACGCAGACCTCGCTGCCACTGTCAGTAGTGTCCCAACAGACACAGTCCACACAGCTGGCTGCAACAGGCCCAAGTCACCGTCTTCACACGGCAAGCAGAGCTGCTCATTAATACAGTTTGTGAAGTCCCACAGGGTAGATCCACACAGCAGAAAAAAAAATACGAACTACCGAACTGACAGTCAGCCTCTCCGCGTCGTCGTGACGAAGAATCCTGAGGCCCTTTACTACACAATTCCACCACTGACCTGGCGGTCAGCCTCTCCACGTCGTCTTGACGGAGAATCCTGACACCCTTTAATACACAAGTCCCACCACTGACCTGGCGGTCAGCCTCTCCGTGTCGTCGTGACGGAGAATCCTGAGGCCTTTTACTACACAAGTTCCACCACTGACCTGGCGGTCAGCCTCTCCATGTCGTCTTGACGGAGAATCCTGAGGTCTTTTACTACACAAGTCCACCACTGACCTGGTGGTCAGCCTCTCCACGTCGTCTTGACGGAGAATCCTGAGGCCCTTTACTACACAAGTCCACCGCTGACCTGGTGGTCATCCTCTCCACGTCGTCTTGATGGAGAATCCTGAGGGCCTTTACTACACAAGTCCACCACTGACCTGGCGGTCAGCCTCTCCATGTCATCTTGACGGAATTAGTGGCTGGGACATGGGCTGTATCCCTACATCCAGTGGCAGTCGGTTCCAGGCCAGACTCAGGGGCCTCACCGACACCTGGGAAACTGTATAACTACATTGATTACCTAACCTACTACCTATATATTCATCGTCCTTGTTTTGTCACCAGCAGTCACTCTTCACATAATACATTTCACTGAAATTTTTGGGAAAACACCCATAATACAGTCAGGTAAGTTTCAATAAAGTAGATGCATTACAATAGAAAAAAATTTTTGATTAGCACCATGAGCGATTACATTGAAGAACAAGATTTCCTTACGTACCCTTTTCAAAGTACCAACAATACAATTATTACAGATAAAGGAACGATTTCAATTTGTCCCTCTTTATCAAGGAAGAATGTTTTTTTTTTTTCCACATCATCATCACTAGACGTATTCACAACATGGATCAGAAATACATTTTCCAATAATTTATACACACAAATTTGCATTCCAGATGCTTTAGGGAAAAGATAAACAAGTTTTTTTTAATTTTTAAATAGTACATTTGCTCACTTTTCTCCGATCACATATGAATAAACATATTATCTCTTCCATCCACTCATTCCATTCTTCTCGTCCACCTCTCGACTCACACATTTACTAACCACCTCTCTTACAGTCACCCTATGTCTCGTCAAGTCTCGTCAATCACAAGATCAATTAAAGAAACAAATATTTTTAGGCCATCACTTAGAACTGGAAGCCACCTGTAGGAAAAAACCAGTTCCATTGATACTAATCCTAACTTCCATTTAACAAGTTGCACATGCCTGATTACCACAAAAAACTGAGTTGCCAGTCTCTCTTTGGCACCGTGAGGATGTTTCTAGGCCGGCAAATCTGCAGAGACTAGAAGGAAATCCTCGCTCACCTCACTGACAACAAAACGCAAGTGAATAGCTGTCAGTAAAGAGGTCAACCGTTAACAGGCAAACTTTTGCCACCTCAGAACTGTCCCCACAGTTTGGGACCGGACAAAAATGGTCCGTCACACTCTTTCTTGACACTGAGATCGACAAGAAGATCGAGAAGGCAGCCACAACACTTGCCCGCCTCACACAAACAGTGTGGACAAATCTCAAGCTGACCACAAAGACAAAGATGGCTGTGTACAACGCCTGCGTTCTCAGCACCTTGCTGTATGGCAGTGAGACATGAACCGCGCATCCTCGCCAGGAGGAAAGGCTCAATTCCTTTCACCTCAGAAGCCTCCGGCATATACTCGGCATCACCTGGCAGGACAGGGTGACCAACACAGAAGTCCTGTCTCGCGATGGCCTCCCTGCCATGTATACCCTGTTGAGAAGCGTCGGCTGCGTTGGCTGAGCCATGTTGGTCGCATGGAGGATGGTCGCATCCCAAAAGACGTCCTCTATGGAGAGCTTGCTGCAGGGCAGAGAAGCACTGGCCGCCCACAGCTGAGATATAAAGACGTTTGCAAAAGAGACATGAAGGCGCTTGAGGTCGACACTGAGTCCTGGGAGGACCTCGCAGCAAACCGCAACAGCTTGAGAAGCCCTCTCAAGAAACTGCTGCAGACTGGCGAAGACAAACTGACAGCTGCTGCAGCAGAAAAGCGAGCCCGCAGAAAGGGGATGACACAAACCAACCAGTGTCAACATGCAGATGTAACAGCTGCGACAGAGATGACCAGTCTCGCATCGGTCTCTACAGTCACAGGCGACGCTGCTCGGGTCGAGCAGACAGCTGGGGCAAATTGCTAAATCTTAGGTTAGATACACTCTATCTATGGTCAGGTACGACCGACGGAGGCCTACTACTACTAAATGATAGTAATAAAAGATAAAATTTTGGGGGTCAGTCTTGATGTTATTAGACTTCCAATATTTGCCTTGTTTTGGAGATTCGCCCTTCTGCAGAAAATAAGAAGTTTATCAGATTAATTTGGGGTACATGATAGGCTGTTTTATGAAAGCTGAAACAAGTAAAGTGGCATCGCTATACTGTT
>JADBJO010003559.1:220000-225000 GCA_016801955.1 Conus betulinus
GGCAAACCATCCGATTTGGATTCAAGATGTGGGTCCTTGCTACCCCCTTGGGATACGCCGTCCAATTTGAGCCCTACCAAGGGGCGAAAGGAAGGCAAGCTGTTGCGGCCTGCCCTGGTGTGGGAATGGGAGGATCAGTTGTCATCGATCTTGTATCTGAAATCCAAGGACAAGATGCTTTCCACCTCACGTTTGACAACCTCTTCACGTCACTGAAACTCGTGGACTACCTCTCTTCCAAAGGCATTGCATGCACAGGAACCATTCGTGCAAATCGGGTTGAAGATTGTCCGCTGCGATCAGTGCAGGAGATGAAAAAAAACTCCAAGGGGCACCTTCGACTACTACACTGACACAAGCAATGCAATAATCGTGGTTCGTTGGAATGACAACAACGTTGTCAATGTGGTCTCCAACAAGGTGGGCGTGAATCCTACACAGAAAACAAGAAGGTTTTCCAGGCAAGCCAGGCAGCACGTCAACATTGATCAGCCAGCTCTCATCAACCACTACAACAAGACCATGGGAGGAGTTGATAGGATGGACCAGAACATCGACAAGTCCCGCGTCCATCCGATCGAAGAAATGGTGGTGGTCCATTTTCTCACTTTGCCTGGATTTGGCCGTTTAGCAAACCTGGCACTTGTACGGGCCACGCCCACTGGAGAAGACCCCCCCCCCCCCCCCCCCCCCCCCCCCCCCCCCGATCTTCTTGCTGTGCGACGAGCCATTGCCACTGTCTACCTGTCTAGATCAGTGTGAAGCAGCATCGCGTGGACGTCCACTTGGTCGCCCTGCCCAGCTTGACAAGCGAGTTGCACGGCCCTTTGCTTTGACGGCAGAGATCATCTTGTGGAGCGTGTCCAGAAGCGACTCAGGTGTGCTTCCTGTGGCAAGAAGAGCAGTGACAAGTGCACCAAGTGCAATGTGGGCTTCATGCCAAATGTTTTGCAGCCTTTCACACAGATGGCTGATCAATGACAGTATGCTTACGAAGACACGATGAGTGAACTACGTCAATCTGCTGTGACTCCACTATGAGTCAAAATGCTCTTTTTGTTCTTTTTGTGTTCAGTTATGTACAATTAATCTGTCAACAACCAAGTCGATAATGCTATTTCATGATTTGATGCAAAATTCAAGAATACATTTGGCTAAACTATGATTTCAAATGAGTTCTGTGTCTTTGTATGTATCATAAAAACCTGTACCCTCCCGTGCCTAGCGTCCCTATAGTGGGACGGTAGGTTTTATATGTCTAAAAACACAAACCGATAAAAAAAAAATGTAAAACCAGCCTTCAAACCTCAATACTTGCAATATTGTACACCAGACCAGATTACGTTCATTTAGAAGAGCGCAGCAACAGATTTGAAATGTGGCCAAGGTGAAGTCTGTATTTCTAAAGAATACTACACCGAAACTGTTGTCGCCATTTTTTTTTTTTTTTTTTTTAAAGGCGAACATTGTCAACATGGACGCAGTTTCAAGTCAAAGTACAAGTCTTCTGTTAAATTAAAACAGATCGGTGATAGAAAAAATGGTATTCTGAGACAGAACATCATGCATGACATCTCAACATTCGAGATATGTGACATGCTCAGAAAATGTCACGTGCTGGTAATGGCTTCAAGGAGCCAAGACATGGGAGTGAAGTTGAATCAAACTATTCCAGTCTGAAAAACTCAGCACCTGACCTATTGGTCAAAACTTTTTCCTAAGAGGCACCACGATCCCGATTTCATCCGTGGGAATTTTGCTTTTCCTGCGGTACATCAAGATTCTGCAAAATCGACTCACCTCCATCAGGAGAATCGCAGATTCTTCCAGGTAAGTTCAGATTTGTAACTTACTTCAGGGCAATTCTAGACTCTGTAATGTGAAATGAAGATCCAGGTTTCTCGTGTGAGAAGCTTGAATTTGTATTTACACTGGATTTTTCTTGGACTGCCTTGCATCCAAATTTGCTCTGTGACATACACATACACAGTTATTTTCTTCCCAAGACACGGGTTACAGTGAATTTAACACAAAATGACGTTCATTTTTGAAAGCAGACAGACCTTAATCGTTTACGTCTATGATAGATGCAACCTGCATCTATCTATCTATCTATCTATCTATCTATCTATCTATCTATCTATCTATCTATCTCTATCTGTCTGTCTGTCTGTCTGTCTATCTATTAATTCATTATTGTGTTAGCATCATTTTCTTGTTCCATAAGGAATTTGTTACATAATTATATCAAATGTAAGTATGACATGATAACATATTTTTGCTCTTTTGCCTGATGCACATTTGGAGGGCTCATCCTCATTGTTTTATCATCTTTCTGGGTGCATAGGATGTGACTGCACCCATTCATTTAATGCCTTGAGCTACATGATTCTTGAATCCGATTATTATGGGTGTTTCACTGGTTCTCATTAAATGTCTGTTACTCTTTCTGAAGTGATTTATTTTGCAATTGTTCTATGCTCTCAATCGTAGGTTGATGGATATTTTACTGGTCTGGGTTTCAAATGTCATTTGTTGTACGTGGTTTATGTAATTATTTCTGGTTCGTTTTGAATATTTACTAGTTTGAGTTCAAATATGGCTTATTATTTGAGATGATATATAATGTAATTCTTTCTGGTTCATGATGGATATTTACTAGTTTGAGTTCGAATGTTTATTGATTGATTGAGGTGATGTATGGATATTTACTGGTCTGAGGGTCAAATGTCATTTATTATTTGAATTGATGTATAATGTAATCTTCCTGGTTCGTGGTGGATATTTACTAGTTTGGGTTCAAGTGTCATTTATTGTTTGAGGTGATGTATCATGTATTTCTACGTGGTTCACGATGATATTTGCTGGTTTGGGTTCGAATGTCATTTATTGTTTGAGGTGATGTACGATGTAATTCTACGTGGTTTGTGATGGATGCTTACTGGTTGGGTTCGAATGTCATTTATTTCACAAAGTAATGTGTTATACGACTGTTTTAGTCTCGTTATGTATATTTCATGATTTGGGTTCAACTGCCATTTACTTCGTCGTCCGGTGATCTGTTATGCAACTGCACCATGCTTTTTATGGATACTTACTGACTTTGATTCAAATGTTATGTACATTATGATGCGAGTTGCATCCTAATTGTCTATGTTTGGAGTGGATACTTTCTGGTTTTGGTTTGAACGTCATTTGCTGCATAAGTGTTGATTAAAAAAAAAGTATATTGCTTTGTGCTTGCAATGGATACATTCTGAATTGGGTCCATTTATTTCAATAGAAGATCTACGTAATAATAGCTAAGCAGGCAACTAATGTTGATTTGACTAATTTGGGTTCAAGTTTCCTTTGCTTCATAAGGTGATCTGTATGCATTTGTTTATGATCAGTATCGAGATTTACTGGTTTGGGTTCAGATGTCATTTACTTCTTGAGGTTATCTATCTTAAAATCGCTCCTTATGCCATTATGAATATTGACGGATATGGATTTTGATGTCATTTACTTCATGAGGTAATTTAGGTTTTATTTGTTCATATGCATTAAGGATATTTATTGATGTGCGTTTAATTTTTAGAAAGCGGGGGTTAGTTGCCGCCAAGGACATTAACAAACAAAACACAGGACAAGACACGATGCATTTCGATCTCTTGGGTCTTCTTCAAGCAAAACATAGATCACATTTAACATTTAGGACAGTACAAGCAAAGAACGAAGAGAGACTTATCTGTTGTCCATATGGTGTGCTGTGCGTTTAATTGTCATTTAGTTCATCAGAAGATCTAAACTGAATTTGTTCATGCGTATTTAAGATATTTACTGTGGGGTTAAATGTCATTCACTCCATGAATTGATCTTTATTGTAAGTGTTCCATCTTCAGTGCAAGTGTTTTCTGATTTTAGTTCAAAGTTCAAATTCATTTACTCGTGGGTTGCTCTGTATGGTAATTGGCTGAGGATATTTATGGATATGTACCGCGTCATTTATCTCGCCGGCTTGATTCCATTATGATGGATTATCCAATAGCCTTGCCAGCTGCATCACATAGTAAATGTCTTCAAGTCCGAATCACTTCATATTTTTTTTCACACACCCACTAAGTGTTTCTTCTTCCGTTTTTCGTCGTTCTCTCAGTCTTAATCGCTTCCTCCACAGAACAGATGATTTCTGGAACGCTGATTCACTTCTGAACTCCCAAGTGTGGGTTTTGCAGCTGGTATTCATTATTGGCTGATTTACGCTTCCTGCCAGACAGATCCATTTTCGGAAGAAAGAACGGACAGAATTACCGTGGGGTCTGGTGAGGGCTGTACTGAGTGAAGGAGAACACGAGTAGATGGCTTCTCTGGATATGTCACTTGATCTTGATTCTGTGGTGAATAGTCAACGGTTGAAAATTACCTTCCTTTCTTACCATAAACGGTGGTCAGGTTCTGCTGCCATACGCACCACGTGATTTCATACAAAGCTGTTTCGGTCTGACAGTTTAGATCATGTACAGAACGTTCAGACAGAACGCAGGTCATTGGAGAACCGTGCACGTCCACAAAATGAGAAGAATAATTCTTCTGACATCTTCAAATCAAATCCAGGTTGCAGTGAAGCTCTTTCCTCGATATCGGCCACACGCGCATGATTTGACCTGTTATTCGTAAAGTTTCATTCAACCCTGTAGTTGACTGTGACTGTGCCGGACATCCATCGACAGTTACGCTTCAAAGTTTGCGTGACAGTTTTCTTTTAAACAAGTTCTAATCCCCTGTCGCTGTTTTAATTTGTCAGGTCATGTTCTTCATGTAGTTGCAAAGTGAAACGACTGCAGGCGGAAATCTAAAGAAATCTTAAATAAATGTCAGCGAACCGCCCAGAGAAACGTGGACAAACGGAGTCACAAGACACACACACAACGCGTTTCGACCTCTTAGGGTCTTCTTCTTCTTCTTGAATCAACGCCATCTTCCTTGCGCTGAACTCAGAAGCAATCTGAAGCGATCAC
>JADBJO010003559.1:232500-238082 GCA_016801955.1 Conus betulinus
GACTGTGGGTTTGAAGGACTGTGAGTGAGGACTGTGGCTTTGAAGGAGAGTGAGGGACTGTGGGTTTGAAGGAGTGAGGAGGGACTGTGGCTTTGAAGGAGGACAGTGAGGGACTGTGGCTTTGAAGGAGGAGAGTGAGGGACTGTGAGGGACTGTGACTGTGGCTTTGAAGGAGAGTGAGGGACTGTGGCTGTGAAGGAGGGAGTGAGGGACTGGTGTGGCTGTGAAGGAGGAGAGTGAGGGACTGTGGCTGTGAAGGAGGAGAGTGAGGGACTGTGGCTTGAAGGAGGAGAGTGAGGGACTGTGGCTTGAGGAGTGAGGGACTGTGGTGTGAAGGAGGAGTGAGGGAGTGAGGGACTGTGGCTGTGAAGGAGGAGAGTGAGGGACTGTGGCTGTGAAGGAGGAGAGTGAGGGACTGTGGCTTGAAGGAGGACAGTGAGGGACTGTGGCTTGAGGAGGAGAGAGTGAGGGACTGTGGCTTTGAGGAGGAGAGTGAGGGACTGTGGCTTTGAAGGAGGAGAGTGAGGGACTGTGGCTCTGAAGGAGAGTGAGGGACTGTGGCTCTGAAGGAGAGTGAGGGACTGGTGGCTTTGAAGGAGGACTGAGTGAGTGGACTGTGGCTTTGAAGGAGGAGAGTGAGGGACTGTGGCTTTGAAGGAGGACAGTGAGGGACTGTGGCTTTGAAGGAGGACAGTGAGGGACTGTGGCTTTGAAGGAGGAGAGTGAGGGACTGTGGCTTTGAAGGAGGAGAGTGAGGACTGTGGCTTTGAAGGAGGAGAGTGAGGGACTGTGGCTTTGAAGGAGGAGAGTGAGGGACTGTGGCTTTGAGGAGGTGAGGGACTGTGAGGACTGTGGACTGTGAGAGCTGTGAGGAGGAGAGTGAGGGACTGTGGCTGTGAAGGAGGAGAGTGAGGGACTGTGGCTTTGAAGGAGGAGAGTGAGGACTGTGGCTTTGGGACTGAGGGACTGTGGTTGAAGGAGGAGAGTGAGGGACTGTGGCTCTGAAGGAGGAGAGTGAGGGACTGTGGCTTTGAAGGAGGAGAGTGAGGGACTGTGGCTCTGAAGGAGTAGAGTGAGGGACTGTGGGTTTGAAGGAGGAGAGTGAGGGACTGTGGCTCTGAAGGAGAGTGAGGGACTGTGGCTCTGAAGGAGGAGAGTGAGGGACTGTGGCTTTGAGGAGGAGAGTGAGGGACTGTGGCTCTGAAGGAGAGTGAGGGACTGTGGCTCTGAAGGAGGAGGAGAGTGAGGGACTGTGGCTTTGAAGGAGGAGAGTGAGGGACTGTGGCTTTGAAGAGTGAGAGTGAGGGACTGTGGCTTTGAAGAGGGACAGGAGGGACTGTGGCTTTGAAGGAGGAGAGTGTGGGACTGTTGCGAACGGACTGGAGAGAAGTGAGTTCCAGGTCTGTGCCCTAGAAATACTAATAGCTTCCCCCCTACCCCCCCCCCCCCTCCTTCCCGCACGCCTTTACTAAGTTTCGGTATAAAGCTCTTCCTTCACACTTCTCTCTACCGAGCTTTGGTGTTCAAAACCGAACTTTACTTGGAACATCTGTGATTAAGATAAATACTTACACAAATAACAGAAATGGTGAAGAGCAACACACACGCCAAGCTGCAACCTTTTTC
Organism: Conus betulinus; assembly: GCA_016801955.1. NCBI lineage: Eukaryota > Metazoa > Mollusca > Gastropoda > Neogastropoda > Conidae > Conus > Conus betulinus. The sequence goes on from JADBJO010003559.1 coordinate 234,127, forward strand.
ACTAACCTTTTAATTTTTGCGGCAGATAACCATTTTTTCACTCCAAAATTCATGCTCATCTGCAATCGCTTCATTAATATCTTTTTTTTGCAAGTTCAGTGTTTCTGTGCGATTCATTAGTAGAAGGAAAATTAAGTGAGATAATTTTCTTTTTTCTGAATGTCTACGCTTTCTCTACATGCCGTGGAAAGCAGCCTCCTTATTTATTCTTTCTTTTTTTTTTTTCTTTACACGAGTATGTTCGGAAACTTGCAAGGGAGGTAATCTGTGCTAGAGCTCGCGTTGGGCGAAAGTGACCCTGCAGTTTTTCGAAAGACAGATGCCGCCAGCGGGGAGGGGAGGGGACGGGAGAGGGAGGGGAAGGACGAGGAGACAGGGGACGGTGGAGGGGGAAGGGAGGGTCAAGCCAAGCAATTTTGCTCCATCAGTCAACCATCAACCTATCTCCTCTGGAGTCAAATCTGGAACCCAATGGTGCTATTACTGTAAAGATGAAGAGCTTCAATCAGTACCGCTGGCATTTAACTTTAACGGACGAGTGTCGTGACGTGGTCCGTGTGAAACGGGCTTACGACCTGCTGTTTGAATTGGGTATGAGACGATAGGGGGAAAAAGGTTTCAGGTGTACGCACCTGTTTATTCAAACATCGCGTTGGTTGTTTAGTGTGGATAAATCCAGAGTGTTGGTACTGTTAAGGAATTCATGAATGTTTTTCGTCGCTTGCTAATAAATGACAAAGAACAGTGTGTTCAAGACAGTGAAAATGTGTAGTTTCACAGATTTTGGCGTTGAACGTATGAAGTAAAACATTATCTTACGTGAAATACAGATATCTATCAGGTGTATATATATGACAGCACATTTGAGTATTTAGTACATCAGCGTGTGTGTGTGTGTGTGTGTGTGTGTGTGTGTGTGTGTGTGTGTGCGTGCGTGCGTGCGTGCGTGCGTGCGTGCGTGCGTGCGCGCGCGCGCGCGCGTGTGTGTGTGTGTGTGTGTGTGTGTGTGAAGTAATGACTGTACATTTTAGAGAATATAACAAGGCCCACAAACGTCATCCATTGTGTCATTGTGTCAATGGTCAAAACCAGAGAACAGCATTTCGTTTTACGCTGCGCTGGTCTTAGGGAAAGTACAGTAGATGTTATCGATACTGATATATCAGTTTTTTGCTCACTGATGTCGTCCATTTGATATGGCGATGGAATGTACATCGTTTCTAGCACAAAGCAAAACAGTTTGTAGAGAAGTTACGACGTCGTGACATAGTCATTCAAGTTCTCATTTCATTGGTGTAAACACTGAATGTTTTTGAAACTTGGAAATTGTCAGCTTTATTGTTTTGAGAGAGAGGGAGAGAGAGAGAGAGAGAGAGAGAGAGAGAGAGAGAGAGAGAGAGAGAGAGAGAGAGAGAGAGAGAGACACAGACACAGAGAGACAGAGACAGAGAGAGAGACAGAGAGGAGAGACAGAGACAGAGAGTGATGGCTTGGAAGAAGCAATCTCCTTTCTTCTTACTAGCGTTGATCTGTGTGGAGTTAGTTACCTTGGATCCTGTCTCTGTCTTTGTCTGTCTGTCTGTCTGTCTGTCTGTGTCTGTCTGTCTCTCTCTCTCTCTCTCTCTCTCTCTCTCTCTCTCTCTCTCTCTCTCTCTCTCTCTCTCTCTATTTTTTCCCCTGTTTTCTGTTTCCGCTCGTAACTTTCCACTTTAATGACTTCTCTGAGATGGTCTACAATGTTGATTGGCCCATTTCATTGCAGGATTTTTACATAAGGGGTGACAGATACTAAGTTCGGGTGGGTGTTTTAAATGATGTGTACGGGCTGTTTCGGATTGTCTAGCCTCATAGAGTGGAACAATGTGACACTTCGTACTCTGGCTCTGCAGGGCAGTTTTTTGTTTACCTGTGGTCTGACATGGAGGATGTAACGCTAAGCCTGCAGGGGGTAGATTTTGGGATGCAAAACTGCTGTGAACTGACTTTCACCAAAGCGTTGAAGTTGAGTTTGTTGCCGCTTGTCAAGCACGGAGTACACAACAGTGTCTGTGTGTGGGTCCACAGTTTCTGTTCACCAAAGTGGTGAGGACACTGACTGGTTGCACGGTCAACATGAGAAAGATTGTGGTTTGGGTTAGAGAGAGATGTATGCTTTGATGTTATCTTTCATTTTGCTCATCATACAACTTGTCCGGTAAAGAGACATGTTGCTGTTACCAGCCGATTGGCTGGTTCAAAACGAGGCCGCCACTACACACACACACACACACACACATACACACACACACGATCTTACTCAACTTCATAAACGGATATGTTGCACAGTTTTTTTTTTGTTGTTGTTGTTTTTTAATCGCAATGGTCATTCTTTCACTTGGCAATAGCAATTATTCAGTTTGATCGCTAAGTACAAACACTTGACCCCCTGTGTTTGCAAAACTAGGAAGTGTTTGTGCACCAGAGTGAATATGGAAAGCATTGAAATCACTTTCCAATGACAATCTGACAACAAAACAAACCTAATACAGTAGGTTAAAAATTGAAAAAAAAGAAAAAAGAAGGAAGAAAGGAGGAAGAGAGAAAGAGAACAGTGAAAAAAAACAAGGAAGGAAGGAAGAAAGAAAAGAAGGAACGAAAAAAGAAAAAAAAGAAGAAAGGAAGGAAGAAGGAAAGAAAGAGCATAGGGAAATAGAAAGAAAGAGAGGTAGGAAGGAAGGAAGAAAAGAAAAGAAAAGAAAGAAAGAACGAGACCAACTGGGTCTAACAAATTGAAAGTATGAACCGCAGTTCAACAAACAGAAGAAATGGCAAGAGTGCCAACGCTGCAATCCCTTTAGTTTGCCTTCTTTTTTTCTTATCTTCTAAAAGTGCCATTCTACACTCATTAACTTGAAACACGCTCGTAGAACTCTGTGTACAGTTTATCTAGTCTGCTACAGGATTCCGATACTTACTGGTGGGAAGCACTTTCATGGAAGCAAAGAGAAAAACGTTCGGAAATCGAGTAGATCCTGCGGCATGTGAAACTAGTCCATGCAAGTCGACCAATTCATTTACAATTTTCTCAACCCCCCCCCCCCCCCCCCCCCCCCCCCTCCCGTTCGTGCAGCGCTCTTGTATGGTTTTTGGAGACACTTTTCATACATACAGGATAATCTTCTCTGTTTCGGAGAATTTCCTTTTTGCTTATTATATGAAGGCACATTATGCAAACAAGAGCAGTCCCAACATGAACGCAAACAGCAACTACAACGACAATAACAACAACACAGAATTAAATAAGGATGACAAAAGGGGGGGGGGGGGGGGGGGGGGGGGAACCCCAAAACAGCAATAACAGAGAAAAAAAATTACAAAACAACAATAAAAAAAAAAAAAAATCTGTTATGAAGACTGGCACCCTTTGACTTTTTCGTTCAGTGGAAAATCATCGGAAAATCGGCCCTTCACATCCACGTCTAAATTGATGACCTTCCCAACACGATGTAAAATTGCCTCTGTGGCAAACCCTCACACCTGCGGTTTAAGAGCTTCGCCTCTGGTTATTGTAAGTGTTTTAGTTGTTTGCTCGTGTGTTTTTTTTGTGTGTGTGTTTGTTTTTAGCAAACACACTAATTCATTTCACAGATGAGAAAATCTGCGCTAATCTCTGTCCGTCTGTCTTACTGACTCTCTGTCTGTCTGTCTCTCGCTGCGCACGCTTGCAGAGAGAGAGAGAGAGAGAGAGAGAGAGAGAGAGAGAGAGAGAGAGATAGAGAGAGAGACAGAGAGACAGAGAGAGAGAGAGAGAGTCAACACGCACGCGTGTGTGGAAATAATCAGGATAAAGAAATGTTGATTACTTGATGATCTGTAGTTTTCTTTAGTTTTACCAATATCAAATGTGTATTTGAGTATATAAATACTCTGTCAATATATTCACACGTGTGCAAATACATGTAGGTCCCTACGTGAAA
>JADBJO010003560.1:2500-12500 GCA_016801955.1 Conus betulinus
GAGAGAGAGAGAGAGAGAGAGAGAGAGAGAGAGAGAGAGAGAGAGAGAGAACCCGAGGTTCCTAGCCATAAGACGGATGAGGAGCGTACGGGCTTTCTGAGAAAATGAAGAATAAACACGCACTCCCACTCACGTGCGCTGGGCGCGGGCGTACAAACATACAAAGGGCACGCGCGCACACACACATAGACACACAGACACAGACCGACCACACACGCGCTCACGCAAGCACGCAAGCACGCACGCACGCACGCGCACACAACCCCACACACATAAACACAACGCACAGAGGGACGGGGGGTGCGGGATGGAAAGAGAGAGAGAGGGAGAGAGAGAGAGAGAGAGAGAGAGAGAGAGAGAGAGAGGATAGAGAGAGAGAGAGTTCTTCTTTTGATTAAAATCCAACAGAAACAAACAAAACAGAAAGAAACGAAACACACAACAAAAAAGAAAAACAAAGGCAAAACCAAAACGGAATCAGTTTTTTTTAGAAACAAACAAAATGGAACTGCGATTACAACACACACGCACACACACACACACACACCACACACACACACACACACACACACACACACACACCACACACCACACAAACACACAGTGTTTTTTGCCAGTTTTGTCAACAACAAACAAAGTCAACAACAACAACGTCATTTTTGGACTTTTTTTTTTCAAGAACATTACATAGTTGTTAACAATAAATCACATCGATTTTTTTTCCCTCCTCACACATTTTTATTCAAGTAACAGAAGAGATACATATGCGCAGAAAGAGGACAGTGCGCAGGGATTTTCATACATACATTAATCTGATGATACATGAATATTTCTTGCTACTGTGAAAAGTGGAGCAAAAGATAACTGTAAAGTACACTTACACACAGACATAGATGAACATGTATATCTATACATGTACTCATATTCACACACACACACACACACACACACACCACACACACACAACACATACGTTATTGTACAGTGAGACTGAGCCTTCAACAGTGCAGCATGAAACAAACTGATCTAAACTGGTGCTACCATACTTGCATTCCGTTAAAAAAATGCACGCTCTCGGAGTGACACGTCTGTATACAAGCATAATATCCTTACATCATTACATCGATTTTGTGCTCAACAGCAAACATATTGATTTTTTTAAGTTGCAAAGTGGGGCGACTGAAGGCTTAGATCTAAACAAATCTTAAGAATTTTGTTTTTTAAAAGTAGTGCATCCGCTAAACATGAACAAACGAATCACATGATACAGCACGACACGTTTCGATTTTATAGGTTCTCTTCTTCAAGCAAGATAACCCAACACTCAGCCACTTATCTCACTGAATTCGGCTCAGGATGGGACGTTGAACTGAAAACGAAGCCGTCGGGAATTATGTAGATGTGTGTGTGTGTGTGTGTGTGTGTGGTGTGTGTGTGTGTGTGTGTGTGTGCGTGCGTGTGTGTGAGTGCGTGCGCGCGCGCGCGCGCGCGCGCGCGCGCGTGTGTGTGGTGTGTGTGTGTATCAATTTATATATCTGTCTTGTATAGATATACAGATGTGTTGTGTGTGTGTGTGTGTGTGTGTGTCCTCCTCGCGCGCGCGCGCATGCGCACGCTCACACGCGTGCGCGCTCGAGGAGAGAGAGATCGAGAGAGTCCGTGGTGAACTTTATCGTTGACATTTTTTCTTGGCAATTAACAAGCGCCGGCGGGAAAAAAAAGAAATAAAAAAAAAAAAAAAAAAAAAGAAGGGGAAAAAAAAAAAAAGAAGAAAAAAAAAAAAAAACCCTCAGAACTTGTCAGAACGAAAATATTGATGAGACCTTTCCCAGCCTATCTCCTACAGACCTTTCCGAACAGAAAAATCTCCTACACGATGACGAGACGTGCTTTCTCCCTGATCCGATGTGATAACAACAATGACATGACCCCACATTTCAAACTAAGGTTCATGTTAACGGTCTCTCTGGATGCCTGCCACATGTCCGCGTCTGCAAGCAGTCAGCAGAGAGTACAGGACGGACAGGACAATGGACTGTCGAAGGAAAGAAACATACTCTGTGGTGAACGTGTGTGCGTGTTTGTGTGTGTGTGTGTGTGTGTGTTGGCGGTGGGTACGACCTGTAGGTTCTGTGGTGCGATTGAGGGTTTTATGGTATATCCCCCCTCCCCCCCCCCCCCCCCCCCCCCCCCCCCCCGCCCCCCCCCCCCCAGGAAGAGGGGAAGGGAAGTGATACATCGGTTTTGTTGTTGTTGTCTTTCATGTGTTTCTCTCTGTGCGTTTCCCTCTGTTTCTCACTCTGTCTCTCTCTCTCTCTCCTCTCTCTCGCTCTCTCTGTCTCTGTCTGTTTTTCTCTCTGTCTCTCTTTCTCCGTCTTTGTCTGCCTGTCTGCCTGTCTGTCTCTCTCCTCTCTCTCTGTGTTCCTGGTGTTTCTCTGTTTCTCTGTCTGTCTGTGTGTCTGTCTGTCTGACTCTCTGTGTCTTCTTAGGTGTCTTTTTGTCTATCTGTCTGCTTAAATCCTTATTTTGTCAGACTCCCCTTTCTGCTTTGGATGCCATTGCTGGCCGTAATCTTAAGCACCCTCAAGTACTAAAAGTTTTTGAACTGTACACTTACCTAAATCAAACGGACACAACATAGTGTTTGCTTGGGTTCCAAGCCATGTGGGACATTCGAGGCAATGAGATGGTTGACCAGCTTGCCAAGAATGCCACAAGGCAAAAGTTGGTCAGGTTTACTGTTCCTCACACTGATCTGAAACCCCAAACACAGGCCTGTGTCAAAGACCTCTGGCAAGAGGAATGGACTTTGCAGACGGATAACAAACTGTTTAAAATCCGTCCCAACCTCAACGAGTTTTTCCAGAGAGCGGCCGTAAAGAAGAAGAAACGGTCCTGTGCCGCTTGCACACAGGCCACTCGTTTGTATACCTATTCTTTTCTTTTAAAAAGGTGAAGCTCCGTGGTGTATTCCATGTCATGTTCCACTCACAGTGAAACATGTTTCTTTTAGATTGTTGGGTCTTGTACGATGTGAGACATAAAACACTTTACAGCAGACTCCATGAAAACCCTGTTCAGGATGTAATTTTAAAGAGATGTGTGAAAGTTTTTTTTTTTTTTTTTTTGTTTTGTTTAGATGACTTGTGAATTGATTTTAACGTGGTGACAGCCCTGATGTGGCCCTTTGCGGTCGGCTGGGCTATATAAGCAACATTACCTTACCTTATCTGCTTAAATCTGTCTCCCCCCACCCTCCCTCGCCCCCTTGTCTCTCTATTTTGTGTTCCACCACCTCCCTCCTCCTTTCTTTTTTTCCTTCGTGCATGCGTATGACTCTGCTTGTGTCCTTGCCCCGTGCGCACATGCGTTTGTGCATGCATGCGTTTACATGTGTATGTGTGCATATTTTGCGTGCAAGCGAGTGTGTGTGTGTGTGTGTGTGTGTGGTGTGTGTGTGTGTTGTGTGTGTGTGTGTGTGTGTGTGTACGTGTGTGTGTGTGAGTGTGTGTGTGTGTGTGTGTGTGTGTGTGTGTGCGCGCGCGCGCAAGTGTGTGTGTGTGTGTGTGTGTGTGTGTGTTGTGTGTGTGTGTGTGTGTGTGCGCGCGCGCGCGCACACGTGTGTGTGTGTGTGTGTGTGTGTGTGTGTGTGTGTGTGTGTGTTTGCGGCGCGCGCACACGTGTGTGTGTGTGTGTGTGGTGTGTGTGTGTGTGTGTGTGTGTGTGTGCGCGCGCGCACACGTGTGTGTGTGTGTGTGTGTGTGTGTGTGTGTGTGTGTGTGTGTGTGCGCGCGCGCACCTGTGTGTAGTGTGTGTGTGTGTGTGTGTGTGTGTGTGTGTGTGTACGTGTCGAGTACGCGCGCGCGCGCGCTCTTGCAAGCATGTATATATCTGTTTGTGTCAATGTGCATTTGTGCATGTGTTGTGCGTGATTCTTCACGTTTGCTTGCAAGAGTGTGCATGTGTATATGTATGAAGAGACGACGATTTGTGTGTGTGTGTGTGTTGTGCCCTTGAAAAGCACTTACAAGTATCAGTCCAAAAGCATCCTGATAGGATTGAATCTACTAGCATTCTTATTTTCCCTTGTCTGCCTCTCCACATAAATGCAAACGCAAAAAAAAAAAAAAGACCGATGATATCTCATTCAAATTAAGGAGGGAAAACTTAATGGATGGAGAGCATTTATTTGATTCTCTGGTCACATTGGCATTTTTTCTGCCTCTGTAAATCATTGCTGATCTGCCTGTCTGTCTGTCTGTTCTGTCTCTGTCTCGTCTGTTTATTTCTCTGTCTGTGGCATGCTGTGCCTCCACCCCTTCCCCATCTCTCATCTCTCCTTCTCCATATGTAGCCTCATGTCTCTGTATTTCCAATTTTTTCCTCATTTTTTTCTCTCTTGGTTATGTCTCTCTGTAACAATTCTGTCTCTCTCTGTTATGTTATTTTTTTTCTTTTCATGTTTATCGCAATGTCTATATATCTCTATCCCTGTCTCTGTCTCTCATGCTCTCTCCTACTCTCTCTCTGTATTTTTTTATCTTTTTCCTTCTGCCTTTGTCCCCCTCTTCGCCTCTCTCCCTCCTCCCTCCTCTCGCTCTCCCGCGTCCCTCTCCTCTTCGCCCCGCCTCATCTCCACACGCCCTGCCCCCCTTCCCATCCTCCTTCGTCTCCGCTTCTCCGCCCCCCCTGTCCGCTCGCTCCTCTCTCCACTCCGTCGCTGTCGCTCTGTCTCTGGCTCTCTCGCTGGGTTTTTTTGTCTTTTTTTATTTTTTTTTTCCTTCCGCTCGTCTCCCAACCTCTCTCTGTACCCTCATCTCATCCTCTCCTCTCTGTCTCCTCTCTCCTGCGTGCTCCTGTCTCCCTCCGGGGGTCTGCCTCTGGTCTGGTCTCTTCTGTCTCTTCTCTCTCTCTCTGTCTCCGCTCTCTGTCTTCCTCTCGCTCCTCCTCTGTCCTCTTCCGTCTCTCGGGTCTCTTCTCCCTCTGTATATTTTTGCTGTTTTTTTTTTTTTATTTTTCTTTGTTCTCCTCCTCCTTCTGTTTCTTTTTCTCCCTTTTTTTATTATTTCCTCTCCCCCATCTCCCTTCCTCCTTCACCCTTTTTTTGTTGATTTTTTCTTTTTTTTTCCATCCTCCCCTTCTGCCCTCTCCGTCTCGTTCTATTTTTTTTATATCTTTCCTTCTCTACTTGTTTTTCTTCCCTCCCTTGCTCTTTCCCCTCTCCCTACCCCCTCTCCTCCTCTCCTCGTCCTCTCCCTCATCACTCTCCTCCGGCCTTCTCTCTTCTCCTCCTCATCACGTCCCTCCACCTCGTCTCTCCTCCTCAAATCCCTCCCCTCTCCTCTCGCTCGCTCTCCTATCTTCTCTCTCTGTCGTCTGAAATAAACATTTTACCTCATATGTTACTGGCGGAGTAGACGGAAGAAAGAGGGGGAGAGAGCTTTCGTTTTGCTCTCGTGTAGTTGGTTGGGGGGGGTGGGGGGCCGGGAGACAGAACCGACGGATACAAATTGATATAGAGACGAGACCGACCTAGCGAGAAGAGAGAGAACAGAGACATAGAGATAGAGATTCACCGACAGCAGAGAGACTGAATGCCACAGCGAAGGTCAGCATACCTGTGGAACCGCATGTCGCGGTCACGGCCAAGTGACATGCGTAGTGTCTTGAGCTCAGAGATTTATTGCGTGTTCACCCCAGTGCCAACCCTGTAGAAAGAGGCGATAATACCCAGCTCCTTTAGTGATGGAAGCACTGCATTTACCGCACGGAAAAAGGATCGAATTTCTTTTTTTTTTTTTTTTTTTTTTTAGATTTTTGTAGACCCCCTCCCCCTCCTCTCTCTCTCTCTCTCTCTCTCTCTCTCTAGTCTCTCCTCTCTCTCTCTCTCTCTCTCATCTCATCTCTCTCTCTCCTCGCTCTCTCTCGCGTGGAATGGTCAACAAAATCAGGAACGAAAAAAGACCACAACTGAACATACGCAAGACGGAAAGATAAGAAACCACGTTTGCGGTGTTGGGAATTTTGGGGGCTGCGATCTCTCTCATCTCTCTCGTCCGTGTCTGTCTATCTGTCTGCTGTCTGTCTGTCTGTCCTGTCTCTGTCTGTCTGTCTGTCTGTCTGTCTCCCCCCCCATCTGTCTCTATCACTCGTCTCTCGGCGTCTCCACTCTCTCCTCCACCTCCTCTCTCTCTCCTTCGTCTCTCGCCTCCTCCCAGTCTCTCCTCTCTCTCTCATCTCTCAGTCTCCTCTCTCTCCTCATCCTCTCTCTCGTGGTCTCTCCTCTCTCTCTCTATCGTCTCTCCCCCTCGTTCTCTCTCTCTCTCTCTCTCTATTCGACATCAGCTAGAATTTTCCACAGTGGGAAAACAAAGGTTGTGCGTTGAAGTTATGCAATTCAGTGTGAAGTACATTGCAGTATACACTGTGCAGTGCACACAATACAATGCTATTCACCAACACGATAGTTTTCTGACCCAACAACACCACATCCATGACTGGCCATTCAGGCCACGCAACGACCGGTGAGCGGTTCATTTTTTTTTTTTTTTTTTTTTTGATGCGACGATATATAGAAGACCGCCCGCACCAAGCAAGCCCCCCCCCCCCCCCCCCCCCCCCCCGCCCTTGACCCCGCACTTGGACACCTGAAAATGGACCTTCGGCCTGACTCCTCCAAGAACGAAGAAAGAAAGACACAGCTAGCTCGCTTGGCTGTGCTGGACAACAAGGTAACACGACCTCGTTGCCTACCTCTCACATCATGGCATGGCATCGGTAATGGAACACGACAGATTTCAGTGGTGTCCTGTGAGTCAGTGGAGAGAAAGAAATAAAATAAAAAAACAAAGTTTGGATAAAATAGGAGGATTGAGCCCCCCCCCCCCCAAAAAAAAAAGAAAAAAAAAAGAAAAAGAAAAAAAAAGGAAATAGTGAAGAGGAGGTTGGAGGACAAAGAGAGAGAGAGAGAGAGAGAGAGAGAGAGAGAGAGAGAGAGAGGAGAGAGAGAGAGAGAGAGAGAGAAAATCAAAACAAAAAAACAAAAGAACACATCACGGCCCAGTTCAAACCTCCACCACAGTACCAGTGCCTACGTCGAGGACAAATTCAGTTGTCACACCTGTACCGCAGAAGCAGTGCCAGCAGTTGTCATTCCTGACGAGAATCATCGCTTAAGTGGCAATGGCCTCTGGATTACGCTAAATGGATCGCCCGGATCTCCCACTTCCTTCGCCCTCCTCCGCCCTTCCTAAGCGCTTCGGATCCTATCTGACGATGTGACAATACAATGATCGACACTATTGTGGCCACTCTACACGAAGAAGAAGAACAAGAAGGAAGGAGGAGGAGGAGAAGGAGGAGAGGAGGAGGAGGAGGAGGAGAAGAAGAAGAAGAAGAAGGACAAGGAGGAGGAGGAGAAAAAGAAGAGAAGAAGGAGAAGGAAAAGGAGAAGAAGAGAAGAAGAAAATAAAGAAGGGGAGGAGGAGAGGAAGAAGGAGGAGAAGGAAGAGGAGGATGAGAAAAAGAGGAGGAGGAAGAGGAGGGAAAGAAGTAGATGGAAGAGGAGGAGGAGGAGGAGGAGGAGGAAGAGGATGATGAGGGAGAAGAAGAGAAGGATGAGAAGGGAGGAAGAGAGGAAGGGAGGAAGAAAACAGGAACACGAAGAAGACTAAGAGGAAGAAGAAGAAGAAGAAGACACGAAGAAGAGGAAGAGAAGACGAAGAAAAGAAGAGAGAAAGGAGAGAAGAAGGAGGAGGAGGAGGAGAGGAGGAGGAGGAGGAGGAGAAGAAGAAGAAAGAGAAAGAAGAAAGAAGAAGAAGAAGAAGAAGAAGAAGAACACAACAACACAACAACACAATAACAAGGAGAACCAGGACCAGGTCTTGTTGGTCCTTCCAATCAGCATTCTGCCGTCCCGCTGAAGCGTGGCGTCAACAATCGGCGAGGGTGTGATTTTCATCTCGGCCTCAGCCTCACACAAGTTGGCAGGGGGGAGGGGTTGGGGAGGGACGGGGGGGGCAGGCAAATCAATGATAATATCACCAGACCCCGTCGTCCTCATGACATAGTCAGTCCACCCCAGGAGACACCCCGCTACTGCTGCTGCTACCCCGCCCGGTCACTGCGGCTGGGTTCCTGTGGTGGAGGTTCTGATTCAGCGTAATGTAGAATACCTGTCGGCTATTAAGCCCTCCCCCCCCCCCCCATCCTTCCACTTCCCTACTGGCGGCAGAAATTGCTTTCATCGTGGAACCGGCGTGAGTGCAACCAGCCACGGTGCCCATCAAGCGTGCTGTCGCTAAAGGATGTTTGTGAACAAATCACTTTAGAGTGTGCGTAGGAAATCGAGGTCACCACGAGAGCAGGGCATGGAAGTTCGTAAATTTGCCGACTTGGGTTCCAACACCCCCCCCCCCCTCCTCTGCCTCTACCCCCCCTCCCTCCCTCCCCCCCCCCCCCCCCCCCTCAACGATGATCAGTGAAGGTGGTGGAAAATAATGCCGAGGATGGTAAGAAAATAATGCTTAAGTAGTCTATTTTTGGTCTGAGATTATGCGACACGGGTTATACTCTACGCTTCCTTTCATTAGATGTCCCGGTAACAATCACGTCCGGGAGATTCAGATACCTGCGGTGTTTGGTAAGAAAATTTGATCAGCCCTTTCAGCGTCCCACTCGTTGGGTGGATGGATGGAAGGACGCTGCGTGCTGCCATCATTTCTGCCCCGAGCCTTCAGCACACTCAGCAACCCGGAGTAGGGAGTCGGGGCGGCGCCGGTGGTGTTTTGATTTGATGATGAGTTGCGTTTGCGTATTCCCTCCCACCGCTGTTGCTGCTGCTGCTGCTGTGCATGGACATTACCGGGGAGATGTCGGAACAGTGTGAATTCTCTCGTTTCGGAGAAGATTACTCTGGGATTTGTTCTGCTGTTATTCTTCTACTTATGCACTTCACATACGGAGAAACAATAAATGTTGCATCGATTTTGTTGCATCGGTATTGCAACATTTTTGTGTAACTGCATCACTTTTCTGCCTCTGTCTGTCTCTCTCTTTGTCTCACACACACAAACACACACACACACACACACACACACACACCACACACACACACACACACACACACACCACTCACTCACTCACACGCACACTCGATTAAGCGAACGACTGAATCGGCGTCAATGTGAACAAAAGACAATTTTCACAATGCGGGGTACGGAAATAATGGCATAGAATTTGCTAGTTTCCTAAAGGAAGGTAACCGACAGACGACTTTTTTTGGAGGGGGAGGGGGGGTGGGGGTGGGGGGGGGGGGGGGGGGGGGGTGCAGGTGGGGGGGGCAGGGGGGGGGGGGGTCGAATACTCTGCTGTCAGTTTTAGCGGGCAGGTTTAAGGATATACAGTTTTAGCACCTGGATACATCAGATATATAGTTTTTCAGGCCGAAAAAGTTGCCTAGTGTGAGGTGCCCCTTACGCTTCGTATACCGACGATGGCCAGCCCTCTAGCATCACTCGCTCTACTGTTGCATTGCATTGTGTGAACGTCAGCAGCCAGTGACTGCTGAATATTGCATCTCGGTCGTCATGGCAACAAGTGTGATGGCGCGAACACGCGTGTGTCCCAAAATATGGAAGGACTGATTAAGACGTATGTGCAGTCACGATGATTTTGAAGACAACAGCAAGCGCGCGATTAACGAGACAGGTTCCAAAGACGTCATCATGGTCGCGAGTTTTTTGGTCTTTCTTGCTGGTTTTAGCAGTTTTTATTCGTCGTTTATCGATTCATCGCCTTCTTCGTGATCAGTATCATAAACTAACCATGATCATGATCATTGTCAACATGGCTGTGATCTTCATTATCGTTTCTTTGAGGTTTTCTTCTTTTTTTTTTTTTTACCTGCTTCTTTTTTTTTTTTTTTTCGTTTTTCTTTTTTCTCCCTCCCTCTCTCTCTCTCTCTCTCTCTCTCTCTCTCTCTCTCTCTCTCTCTCTCTCT
>JADBJO010003560.1:27500-30000 GCA_016801955.1 Conus betulinus
AACATTATTTCCATCTCCTTGTTATATTTATGGTCCCCCTTCTTCTCCTTGTTCGATTTCGTGTCTTTTGTCATCACTACCCCCACCCTCTTCTTCTTCTTTATTTTTTTTCCTCCTCCTCTACTGCTGCTGTTTCTTCGTCGTCGTCTACTTCTCCTCCTTCTATTTGTTTTCTCCCCCCCCCCCCCCTTTTTCCCTTCTCCTTGTCTTCACCTGACTTCTCCTTGCTTTTCTTGTTCTTGTTCTTCTTCTTGTTCCTCTTCTTCTTCTTCTTCTTCTTCTTCTTCTTCGTCGTCGTCGTCGTCGTCGTCATGATCATCGTCATCTCCTACTCCTCCTTGTCGTTGGTATTATTCTTATTGTTCTTTTTCTTCTCCGTTCTTGCTTTCATTTCGCTCTTTCTTCTTCTCCTCATCTTTTTCTTCTTCTTCTTTAATTCTCCTTCTTCTGCGCCTTTTCCTTTCTTCTTTCTTCGTCGCCTTCGTCTTCTTCTTCCTCTTCCTCTTCTTCTGCTTCTTCTGCTTCTTCTTCTTCTTCTTCTTCTTCTTCTTTCTTCTCCTCCTCCTCCTCCTCCTCCTCCTCTTTCTCCTCCTCCTTTTCCTCCGTCTCTACCTCCTCCCCTCCTCCATCTTCTCCTCCTCCTCCTCTTCCACCTTCTTCGTTTCCCCCTCTTCTTTTTCAACCTTCCTCTTCTACCTTCTCCCCACCTTCTGCATCTTCTTCCTCTTCTTCCTTTTTTCTTCCCGTTGTCCTCCAGTCTTCGTCTTGTTGTTTGTTGCGGGGCATGTTCTCACTAACGACAACAGACACTAATGTCAACGCAATGTAACGGAATCGTTGCTCAGTTCTGCCATCTTTGCTTTGAGCTTCGGGGACCAGAACCTGGTTGATAGGGAGATCAGATTTGCATTATAGGGAGATCAGATTTGCATTTTATCTCCATTTGGTGGCTAGGAAACAGACTACCCCCCCCCCATCCCTCTTTCTCTTCCCTCAACCCTTTACCCTCCCCCCCCCCCCTCCACCATCCCCTTCCATACACACCCGCATACCTCTCCTCCAAGCCATAAGGGGCTACTACGGCTATGGTCTGAAGCCGGAGAAATAACAGCGAAGATCACGCGACGGATTTCGGTTTACGCTTCTGCCAGACATGGGTAGTGGGTAGTGTGTGTGGGGGGAAGGGAGGGGGGAGGGTGGGGGCAGGGGGGGAGGAGAGCGGAGGAAGCAGGAAGGGGGTAAGATGTGTATGTGTGTGTGTGGGGGGGGGGAGGGGAGGGGGCTTTTTTAAACGTCGGTTTGTCTTTGGCAGCGAGCACATTTTAAAAAAAAATTTTTTTTTCATTTTTTTTTCCTTAGCTAACACAGCAAGAGAGTGCCGTTGGCCGTTTGCAAAGTTCAAACGCATCTGAAATTCAAGGTCTTGAACAGGAGAGAGAGAGAGAGAGAGAGAGAGAGAGGAGGAGAGGAGAGAGGAGAGAGAGAGAGAGAGAGAGAGAGAGAGAGAGAGAGTCCGTTTTGCGTTTTTTTCGGTATTGTCAACCGTTTCCAAATGATTCACACCGACTATGAACAAATTTCGATGATGAAGTTTACTTGATTCTTGCTTCTCTCCTCTCTTTTTCCCTCCCCTCTCTTCCTCCAGACCCTCCTCCTCTCCCCCCCCGATCCCATACCCAGTTGCAACAATGTGTCGAGAGAGAGAGAGAGAGAGAGAGAGAGGAGAGAGAGAGATGGAGAGAGGAGGAGAGAGAGAGAGAGAGAAACAACAACAACAAACAAAACAGTATAATTCACTAACTACTCAAATACCGCAAAAAATATAAACATACGAATCCCCAACTGTAAAGTTTCAAATCAACAATGGCTGCACTGGCACATGTTGAGACGACAGAACGCAGAGGGAGAACTGAAGCGAATCCTTTCGTAAGAAGTTATGAAAGGTCTCTCATTAAATGCGCAGTATTCTTGTGAATGTCTGTAATTCAAAACCATACGCTCATCCAGAAACGAGATATCCCATAAACGCTTCTAGTGGCGCGGACTTAAAACTTTTTAAAACTTTTTTTATTTTTACAATTACTGTGCTGTACTTTTTTTTTTTTTTTTTTTTAAATATATACAGATGATATTGCGAAGGGCGCGTAATCTGTTTTCGTAATTTCTAAATGCATTGTTGTTTCGTTGTTCCTGTAAGGAGGAGGGGTGGAAGGAAAGGTGGGGATGGGGGGGAGGGGGGGAGAGAGAGTTAGAAAGATGTTGTGGGAGGAGTTGGATGGGGTGGAGAGGGTAGGGGAATGGGTCATGGCGCATTGGCGGAAGTCTGGTAAACAGTTCACGGATACTTCAGTCTGGATTTTCATGTATATAGCGAGGTACACGTTTCAGGAAATTGGAGTGTTCTGTGCATGGTCTCAATGTATGCACGTGCAACTTGGACTGTTCCGCGCCCACAACAATTTGGAAGTGACAAGTCTAGAAGACGGACAGTAAAAAAATG
>JADBJO010003560.1:35000-47500 GCA_016801955.1 Conus betulinus
ACAACAAACAGATTTCACTGACGTGACAGCAAGTCCGCAAAAGTATTTGAACTTCCAGCGATAGGCTGCACTGAAAATTTGTATTCCTGAATACTGAGAGCCCAACGCAAAAGTCTGTTGTTTTTAGTCTTTGACGCTTGTAAAAATGTAAGTGGACGATGATCCGTCTGGAGGACAAAAGTTCTCCCTGTCAGAAATCTGGAAAACTTTTCCAGTCCCCAAACCAAAGCCAAACACTCTCGCTCAATCGTGGAATACTTCTCCTGTGCCTGCGAAAACTTTTTACTGGCAAACTGCACAGGATGAAGAACTCCTGCCTTGTCCTGCAAAAGACAAGCGCCCATGCCTTTGCTACTAGCATCTGTGCGTAGAATGAACTCCTCAGAGAGGTTAGGTAGTAACAGAACAGGAAAACCATTCAGTATCCTCTGTACTTCATCCAAACTCTCCTGACATTCCTCAGGACCAAAGTACCTGACGACACTTATCTCCCTTTGTCAAATCTGTGAGAGGGGCAGTGATAGCAGCGAAAATGAGGAACATAGCGACGATAGTACGACAAGAGTCCCAGCAAAGAACGAACCTGCTTTTTTGTTTTAGGACGATCAATAGCAAGAATCTTCTCAACCTTCTTTGCCTCAGGCCGAATATGACCAACAGAAATCATATGACCTAAAAACTCAAGCTCTTGATATCCTGCCTGCACCTTTGAAGGTCTAGCTGTCAAGCCAAACAATCTCAGACGACTTTAACAATAACCTCAAGGGAACTGAGAAGTTTGCTGCCAGGACTTAGCCGCCAAAAGAATGTCATCAAAAAAACTGACTGCGGAAAAACTCATGCAGCTTCAGCTTACGCATCATCCGAGCAAAAGTCGCCGGAGCATTCTGTAACCAAAAGGCATGCGAGTCCATTGAAAATAGACCAAAAGGAGTCTGAAAAGCAGTCTTAGGCTTATCCTCTGGCAACATCGGAATCTGCCAGTAACCTTTTGCTAGATCCACTTTCACAAAGTACCGACCATGAGAAAGTTGACAAAGCAAATCCTCAACATCTGGAATCGGTTCAGAATCAAAAACCGTAACCTTGTTCAGAGCCCGATAATCTATACAAAAACGAACAGAACCATCCGGTTTCCTACGAGGACAACTGGAGAACTGTATGGGGAAGAAGAAGACGCTTCAATAACACCTAAGCGTAGCATGACATCAATCTCCCTCTGAACAATTTCCCTTTTAGCAAAAGGTAATGGGTAAGGTTTGATTCTTACAGGTACATCTGTAGTCACATGTATTGAATGAGGTTCAACCTGATCAGCCTTACCAGGAGTATCTGTAAGTACATCACTGAACTCCTCCAGTACAGTTAACAACTGTGTCCGCTTAGTATCAGACAAATCAGGATTCACCTTGACATCATGAAAAGTCTCACCTTTGACTGACAAAGTGGGTAAGGTAACACAATCACCTTCCGTATCCTGCACAACACCAATGCAGCAGGACTGAACAGAAGAGACACTCGACTGGAGTGTCACAGGAATAACACCTTTCCCTGTACGTACCCTATCTGTACCCTGACTAGGCACAACACAGTCTACAGGTAGAAAATCAGAAACACAAGATCCTGACACAATACCTGATGAAATAGAATGATCCACACTGACATTGATTGCAACATTTGTCCTGTCCACATACAACTTGAGCATGTTAATGTGGAAAACCTTGCTCTTGCCATGCATATCAATGCGGTAGTTGACTGGAGAACATTTCTCTTGAACCATAAAAGGACCTTTCCAGGCAACTTTAAGCTTATTCTGTTCATCACTCAGTAGAACAAGAACTTTGTCACCAACCTTCAGAGTACGAAAAGAAACTTTTCCTGTCAGCGTAAGTCTTGTAAGTATGTGTTTGAGTGTCCGCTGTCTGTTGCGCTTGCGCACAACTGTCAAGTATCCTGTTGTGAAGGTCATGTACATACTGATATACATTTCTGTCCTCAGAAGAAACAGGAAAACCTGACCATCTATCCGCTAAGATAGAAAGTGGACCACGAGGAGAATGTCCAAAAAGGAGTTCAAATGGGGAAAATCCCAAAGTGGCATTCGGCAACTCCCGATAAGCAAAGAGAGCACTGCAGGAATGTACCTATCCCAATCCTTTGGACGGTCACGACAGACTTTCCTCAACATCGTCTTTAAAGTCCCGTTAAACCGCTCTACCATCCCGTTGGACTGCGGATGATAGGGAGTGGTAGTGACAGAGGAAATGGATAGAAAGACGGTAAATCTCCTTCATCAGATCAGACACAAACTGAGTCCCACAATCAGTGAGTATCTCAGATGGTAAACCAAACCTCGAAAATATTGTCAACAAAGCCTCAGCCACACTCACAGTATCTATGTGCTTCAGTGGAACAGCCTCCGGAAATCGAGTAGCTGTGTCCACAAGAGTCAATACATACCTGTGTCCTGAAGACGAAACCTCGAAAGGGCCAACAAGATCCATAGCCACTTTTTCAAACGGAACAGAGACCATGGCATCTTATGCAAAGGCGCACATGGTACTCTGTTACGGGAAACGGTTCTCTGACAAACATCACAAGACCGACAATAGTCTGTGACAGAACGAGAAACTCCAGGCCAAAAGAACGAAACAAGAACACGCTGAAGCGTGCGCTTGACACCACAGTGACCAGCGAAAATCGCATCATGCGCAGTATGAAGAACAACTGTACGCAAATCCTTCGGAACCACAACCTGACGTACAACCTCACCTTTATCAGGAAAAAAAAAACACAACAAAACACCATTAACCAACTTGTAGGTAGGATTAGTCAGTGGGGAAGGTAAATCAGTGACAACTGAAGAGTACAGGTGTGTGTCAAAGTACTGTCCTTACTTTGCATAGTGTAGCCAGTTCTGTCGGAGTGAGTGACATCAAAAATGGTCAAGTCCGGTACAGGTAATGGTACTAGTGGCTGTTTGTCCTTAAGTACTTGTTGCCTAGTACTAACACCACAAGGAATGAAAGAACCACCAGTCCCTGAACTGACTGAAGCAACTCCAGGCAAGTTACCCAGGATCAAGTCTGTGACTGGATTATCAATCACACAAGCCTTGACCTGTCCTTCAAAATAAGGAGTACTGACCTGAACAACCGCTAGTGGAAAAAAACCTCAATCTTACCACCGAACGATCGACACTGCTGCTGCTCACCAGTGAACTGTTCTTCTGGCACAAACAAATGAGCGGCGTACACCCGCTGTAGTACAACCTGTGTCCCTGAGAATAGAAGCATGGAAACCATTGACTGTCCCTGACTCAACTAACAAACCTCAGTATTTGTATGAGACACCATAGTATGTGCAGGTTTACTCTCTGTTTGGGTAGGGTTATTAGTATTGATACTAACTCCTGCAGATTCATCTGGGTACGGACAATCACGGACCAAATGAAACGTGCAATGACACCGGTAACACCCAACCTCTGAGAGGTTAGTGTTGTTACCTTGACCACGACCACGACCACGTCCGCGCGGTAACCGTGAACGGTACTGACGATGACCGCCTCTTCCACGGTTAGCACCGTCGCCTGTCTGAGCAGCCTGCTGTCCTGTAAAGGAAGCAGTCTGGTCAGCACGGTACTGAAAATTTTGCGAACCTTGAGCACCTCGGTAAGTGCCCTCGACCGCGATAAGGACGTGCGTTCGAAGATCCTCGACCTGCATTCGGATTTTGGTACGAAGGGAAATGGGGTTGACACATTTGTCTCAAAGACCGAGTCAGAAGCCTTTCGACTAAAAGTCTTATCCGGATGCGCTGTTTTGTATTGTTCAGCAAGCAAGTGCGCACATTTCTTCGGCACTGGCTAACCGAACGCTCTTTCAGAAAGACAGCCAAATCTTTCGAAACGCTGTGCAAAATCTGTTCTCGTAGCAACAGATCGCGAAGTGGTTCAAAGTCTTTCTGAAATCTTCGAAAGCTCTATCCAGCGATCCAAAAAAGTGCGCAACCCTAATCAGGTAGGCGGAAAATGATTCTCCCTTTTCCGGTCTGACCGCACGAAACTTTTCCCGAAAAAACCGTCTGCGGTGGTGCACTGGTACCGTTTCAGTAGTTCACTCTTGAGATCGTCCCAAGACAAAGTGTCCTTAGCGGCCAAAGAGTGGTACAACGTGAGCGCACTACCTTTAAATAAAGGCGCGACATATAATACCCATTTGTCCTTGGGCCATTCGCACGTAGTCGCATGATTTTCAAATCGGTAGAGGGAATGCGTCTATCTCATCTTTTGACTCATCAAAGACCGGAAGTTTTTTTTGGTATATATGGCGTCCGTCCGGAAAACGGTTTGGAATCACTGGACACCCTGCTGGTTAGTACCATCACTCACACCAGACGCTGACACTTTCGCTAACTCTAGTTCAATTTTCTTCCTTTGAAGTTCTAAATCCATAGCTTTCATATCCTTTTCATGTTGTCTCTCTTTCTCTTTTTTTGTCTCTCTCTCTTTCTCTTTTTCCGCTTCTCTCTCTCTCTTTCTCTCTGTCTCTCTTTCTCTTTTTCCTGTCTCTCTTTTTCTTTTTCAGTGTCCTTTTTCCTGTCCCTTTCCTTCTCTCCTCTTTCTCTCGCACACGCTCTGCGCGATCATTACACTGCTTAACATAGTCCACTAAGTCAGCACCATCAAGACCCTAGCGTCTTACCCTGAGACAGGTAAACGTCGAATTCAGACATTTTTGATGAAATATTTTTTTTCAAAACAAACAAACAAACATACAACGATGATATATTAAAGCTTTCGATTAAAATTTCTCACACTCACCACATTCACTCACAACATTTATAATAAATACTATGAACTAATGAAGTACACTAAACGCGCAGAAAATACCGTCAAATTGAAAAAATGACCCACTCGGTAGAAACCAATAAATACAAACAATCAATCAATCAGTCAGCATCAAGTAATACATTAAAATAAATCAATAATAAACACCAGATAACAATCAAGATAAACAAATCAATAATCAATCACCGCCCGCATTCATTCAATACTTGCAGTTCTTTAATCGGACAACCACAACTGAAAAGATATAAACCATCCACTGGCATCTAATCACGTGGTATTGGAGGAGCGAGGGGAGAAAACTGAACTCAAACCATAGAAAGTGAAAGAAAACTCAAAATCTACGGAAGGCACTTGTATCCTTCTCCAACGCCATGTCCCTTCGCTACAGACAAGCGAAAAGAGGTTGGAGCTAGCTAGGCAGCCTATGGGATAGGGGGACAAAAAAAAAAAAAACAAAATTCCTTACCAGAGTCAGAAATAAAGTCAAAGAAGATCACTCACCCACCAAAACCTTCACACACACAAAAAAAAAAAAAACAACAAAAAACATGATCAATTAAAACAATGAAAACACACAGCAAACATCTAAAAGGGGGAAAGAATACACTCACTAATCAATCAAAGACCCTACTTAAGATATGAGGATGAGTAAAGTACAAACTAGAGAGAGGTGCTTATGGTAAAGTAAAGTAACTAGAGAGAATGAAGTTAGAAAACGGCGGCCAAAAAAGTAGACAGAGTGGAAAAACCAGAATAGTAAGAGAAAGTAAGACAGGAAATAGAAAACCCTCTGGACAACCCTATTGGTTATGCCCACCCGTAAAAACTGGCGACGGGGGATACACACTCAACTACTATAGAAAAAAAAGAAACAAAGATCCACTACACAAATTACCTAGAGGAACTTTTGAGAGAGGGGGGGGGGGGGGGGGGGGGGGGTTCACGTGGGGGTATGGGGGGGGATGAAACAGTCACAGAATAAGTGGGGAAGAAACCAAAACAAAACAAAATTAAATCATCAGTAAAAGTAAAGAAAGGGGTTTTAAAACAAAATTATACCCAAAATATTCAAATTTAAAAGTGGGGGGTTTATAAGTTTAAATAATGTGATCCAAATAAGAGTAAGTATATAATGAGGGGCTGGTCACCTAAAAGTACCAATAGTAAACAAATCCAAAATAAACAATATTATTGAATAATAAGTAGTAAGTAAAGAAAAAGAGTAATATAAAAGGATATAATTCAACCCTCTCAATAATAGAACAATAGAATAATAACAAAGCAATGGAAGGGGATCAAGAAGAAGGGGTTTAGATCAAAATCTTTACAAGATATAAATACAAAAGACAAAAGAATAATTAAAGTACCAAATTTTATCCAATAAAGTAATAAACTATGGGACTTTACATAATAATCATTTCAATACAGAAAACACAAAGAGAGGGGTAGAAAATTAACATGGGTGTTAATGTAAATCAGTCAAGTGTTCCCACACACACTAATACATAGGCATTTCAAAACTTTTTTTTTTTTCAGAATGGGGTGGGGAACTCATTCAAACAAGGGGAGGGGTAGTTCAAAATCGGGGTCACCACTTGTCAAGGCTGCTGATTCACGCATAAATATTTGCACATGCACATGCATGCATGAATACAGCCAATACTCCATTACACAACAGTCATCCAACTCCACACACATCACAAGGCGCTAAACACCAGGTTTTAAAAGTTCATTTCCCCCAGTATCTCCTCTTCTCCCATTTTCAAACACAGCACTGGTGGGGTTATTATTCCGTTTATTATTCCGTCCGTTCACAGGTAATATTTCACTTTACATTTCTCTCCTGGGGTCCGTTCATCACAAATATCGGTACCTTCATTCCTTTTCATTCAATCACGAACGTCTATGGTGGACATACATGTTTCCACCTACCCTTTTCGCTTGGTTTCTGCAGAGCATAACTCTATGGCGAACTCGACTTCGCCTCTGCACCTTTGGACAGCATACCCACTATCTCTGGCTGTCTCGTGGCTGTGTTCCGACATCTTTCTGGCAGGGGGGGTATGGCTCCCGTAGCTCACCCGACTCTCCCTCCAGTCACAGCCTCGTCTATTTCGCTACTGCTACCATAACGGCGTAGTCTTGTCTGAATCATTCCCTCAAATTCAAAATACATGCGTAAGCATGTTACAGACTCATGTCTGTTTAATTGGGCCTGACAGTCGGCGAATACACAGGCTCCGCTTAAAAAACTTTTCTTTCCATGATGACCTGACACTCTCTCTCTCTCAGCTCTCTCTCGGTCTCTCTCATCTCTCTCGCTCTCTCTCTCAAGGCTTTTCCCGAAAAATCTTTTGTCTTAAGTTTTGTTAGATTTGAAATGGGTATGACCCCGAATATGAAACAGAAAAAATCTGTCTCTGACGTCAATAAGGCGGTATAGCAGGGCGGCGAGGGGGGTGTCGTGTAGGGGAGAAGGGAGGGGGGGTGTGGGGGGTGGGTGGGAGGGGGTTGGGTTGGTGGCGTAAATTAAAAAAAAAAAAAAAAGAAAATTAGGTTAATAAAGAAAAAATGTTTCTTTGAAGGACAGAGAAAAATCACAACAGCAACAGAAAAAAAAAAAGGGAAAAAAACAAAAATATCCGGAAGGAACGACCATCGGAGTAGTTCATGGGTATGAAAACGGCTTCTGAGGACCAGACGATTGGGAGAAAGGTTCTGATGTGTGAAAAGACAACAACTTCAAGACACAAAGAGTTGTCGCATGTAATTCTCGGCATTAAGGACGACGATTTCGAAAAAAAAAAAAGAAAAAGTGGAACGATTGGATTTGCTTTTTGTTTTGTTTGGTTGTTTTTTTTCGTGTCTGTGGCTAAGTATGATAACACACACCCTACCACGCCATTTTTTTTGTTTTTTTGTTTTTCTTGTTTCTTATCTATGTATAAGAAGATAAACACAACCAGAACCAACTCCTTTTTTTTTGGCTCTTGTTTTTTGGTTCTTGTTTCGCCAAGATGGTGTCCTTTTTGCTCTTTTCTTTCTCACTCGCACACGAGCACGCACGGCCGGACGCACGCACGTCCACGCTCACACACACTCGCACGGACCGCACGCACTCGCACCCGCACGCACGCACACAGGCACGCATACTCCACAACACCCGCACTCACGCGCACACTACACGGCACGCACACACACACACACACGCAGCGCGGCGCGCTTTGTGGCGCGCGATTTTTTTTTTTTTTTTACACACCACACACCACACACACACACACACTCACATACACTCTCTCACCTCACTCTCGGCACCGGGGCGCACGCACCGCTTGGCATGGACACAAGCCGCGGCGAACGCAGCGACACGGACACCGAGACGAATCACTCCCCTCACCGACACATACACACATACGCTCGCTGCTTTTTTCTTTTTGTGGGTCTGTGTTGTGGGTTGTTTGTGTAGTGTGTGTTCTGTGTGTGTGTGTGTGTGTGTCGGGTGTGTGTGTGTTGTGTGTGTGTGTGTGTGCGTTATAATGAGGGCATTGTGTAAGAACTCTGTTGCTTACTATTTTATTCTCAATAAAATATTCATACAACCTCTTTCCTTCTGTATTCATACTCTCTCTCTCATCTCCTCCTCTCTCTCCATCTCTCCTCTCCTCTCTCTCTCTCGCTCTCTCTCCCTCCCGGTCCCTCCCTCCTCCCTCCTCTCCCCCACCCCCCTTCTCTCTGCCTCTCTCTTCCCCCTCAACCGCCCCCGTCCCGTCCTTCAACTCTGTAAAACGTCTATCTTTCGCTCGGGTGTCCTTTCAGCAGAAAATGAACCCCGATTCTCGCCGCTTCAACCCCCTCCACCCCATCCCACCCCCGACCCCACTCCTCCCCTCTCCCCCTCCCCGATCCCCACCTACTTGCCCTCTCCCCCCCTCCCCCCCTCCCCTCCCTCCTCCCTCCTTCCCCGTCTGGTACCACAGTTTCAGAACCGTCTTTTCCGTCCTACGGGTGCCGCTTGCTCCCCGTCTTTCTCCGTCCACCGACTTCAAAAAAAACTGCTGGTGAATGTGTGTGGGTTGTGTGTGTGTGTGTGTGTGTGTGTCCCCCCTCCCCGTGCCCATCAAAGGGCAAGGACTGGCCAGGTTTGCTGATGTCTGATAAAATCGTGGGGTCGTCGTATCTCACTCATTGCGTGTTTCAAAGTACGGGGTTAGGTTGCGTTTTTTTTTTTTTTTTCGTGAGCGCCGAAGGCTGGGAGGGAGGGAGAGGAGGGGAGGAAGCTAAACTGATAACGAATTCAACGAAACAAAATCCAATAATGAATCTTCCACTTTTTTTGGGGGGGTGGGGGGTGGGGGGGGGGGGGGGCGGGGAGGTTCCATTTCCACCGAGACGTCCACATAGAATCCTTCACATACATGACCTTCACCCTTAGTTTGATCTGGTTCACATTTCATTCCTTTTCGGCACCTCACGCCCCGTGACCCTACGTTGATCCCCGCTAGATAGTCCCCATCCTATTCCCGTCTGCTCTGCTTTGGACCCACCTGGCTTGTCTACCTTGAGGGCCGTATGAAAGAAACAAGAAGAATCAACTCTCAGATCACATCATATCGACAGTTCTCAAGATAAGTCCTTGTTGTCGAGTCCTATCAACTTCTCCCCGTTCAGTCCGTAATACAGGCAACGACAGGCTCCTTGGCGCATTGGTTTTTTTTTGGTGTCGCTGCAGCCTGTTTCTCCTGTATCGCGACCCCAGGTGGCGGAGCTGTGATAGTCCTCGATCCCTCGTTTGAACATGGCTATCCGTTCTACAAGTGTCCGCTTTCCCCAACGTGGGCCTTTTAAAAACAAAGAAGATCTTTTTCTTTGTTGTGTATGTGTTCTAATGAATTGCGCACAGTTCATCTTCTTCGTGATTTTTTCTCCTCTCCAGTATTCTCTCTTCTGGTCTTTTTGTCTTTTCTCTGAGAGTCAGATTAAACAGGGGAAATGGCCCTCGTCACATCCCCTGAGCTCTGAAACTCTTTCTTTTTTTTTTCGCGAGAGTTACAATTCTTCTCCGGATGATTGCTCACTCCTCACAAAAACTTCGAAGTCCTTATCGTCCTTGGTCTGAATTAAGATCTCTCTCTCCTCTCTCCTTCTCTCCTCTCTCTCTCCTGCTCTCTCTCTCTCCTCTCCTGCTCGGGCTCCCGAACTCCTCCTCCCTTCTCTGTCTCTGTTCCTTCGTCTGCTCTGTCTTCGTCTCCTCTCCTCCCTCCTCATCTCTCTCGCCCTCTCTCTCTCCTCGTAGTAGGCGGAAGATATTACGGCTGAGAGAGATAGAGACATAGATGAGTTAAGGCTGGGAGAGAGAGATAAGCAGACGAGATCGGAGATAGACGGATTGCCAACCAGACAGACACAACAGAGACAGACAAATGACAGACAACAGTAGCATGAGACGCAACAGGGAGAGAGAGGTCGAAAAGATAGAGTCATAGAGGAGAGAGAAGAGAGAGAGAGAGTCAGATCTCGATAGGAGAGATAGAGTACCGCCCGTTGTCCACCCAATAGCGTGTACACACACACCCACACCTCACTCTCTTCCACTCTCTCGTCCTCCCATCTCACTTTCCCCACACCTCTCTCTCTTCTCTTTCCTCTCGCTTCCTCCTCGCCCCCCCCTTCCCCCCTCTCTCTCTGGGTGTCGTCTAATGAAAAGAAAATATATATACGTAACGAAATTATAATATCTTATATATAGATATATATTTATATACTATCATATATATATTATATCACTTCTATAAACCTCTCCGCCCACACTATTCCGCCACCGCTTCCCCCAGAGTGCGTCTACAGGACTCGTCTTCCCCTACAGGCCTTGCGTGGAGACCGTGTGCTTTTTTCTTCGCTGTGGGCCTTTCCCCCCACTTCCGGGTTTTGCTCCCTTTCTTTTTCTCCTCATTATAGATTACTCTATTTCCCATACTCACTCCCTATATATTATCACCTATTCGTACCTATATAGACACACCGAATATATCCCTTCCTCGTGTCCTCGGATTAGATGTTTGTGGTGGGGTGGGGGGGGGGGGAGGCGTCTGGGGGCGTGCTGAGGGCTCTGGCAAGTCGTGTCCCGAATGAAGTTCCCCAGGGGTGGGGTCTACGCGGACTTCGACGGTGACCGGCAGGGCAGTGGACGGACATTTTACTCGTTTCATGTAGCACACAGGTGCCAGCACCCACGCGATCGACGCGCGGACCTTTCGGCATGTCGTGCCTCTCGCCCTCTCCCCTCGCGCTTCCGCCCATCCCCCTAGCTGCTCTCCCCGATCTCCGCTCAACTCTCCGTCCTCCCTACGCCCGCGATGTCTCTCTCGTTTCCTCTGCGTCTGCCTGTGTGTACCTGTCTGTCTCTTTACTCTCTCCCGCCTCACTCCTCTCTCCCTCCCTCACCTCCTCCCTCTCCTCCCCTCTCGCCCTACATTTCTTTCCACTCCACACAACTCACACTATACACACACACCTTTAATCTCTCCTCAACACCATTTACGTAACACAACACACCCACATCCACACACCCCTCTATCACACCCACTCACACCACACTCAATCCCCACTCTCTTTCTCCCCCCTACACTACTACCACCACAGCACACCCAACCACTATACCACCCAATGAACGCATGTACGTACACAACACACTCACCTCACACATTACACACAAACACAACACACCACACCAACACACACACACACACACACCACCCCATACACCCACCACACACATAACACCTCCGCGCGCCGCTGCCCCCCTCCACCCGCACCACACCCACAATCCAGCACACACACACACACACACACACTCACAACACACACACACACACACCCACACCCACAAACACACGACAACACACACAACACACCAAATGTATATTGATCGACCAGCAGATCTGTGTCTGGCTATACCGCCATACGCTTCTGGCACCACTAACGGGTTTACAGAGAGCCCTCACGGCCTGGCTGCCAACTCCCCTCCCCTCCCACCACCCCCTCTTACCCAATGACTCCACTCCCCAAACCACCCTTCACCCTCCTACCACATCCAGCAACCGCGAAATCTAACCCCCGCTCCTCCCTCCCCTTGCCCCCTCCTCCTCCCCACACCCTACCCCTTTTTCATTCACCCTCCCGTGTTCCTTTTTTTTTTTTTTTTTTTTCTGTAATCCATCCTCAACGTCTGTGTGCCTAGTCCCGTTGTTCACGTCTCGGCTCGCACTTGCAATCGTCGTCGGCGTCAGTTTTGACGCTGCGCGGCGCCTCTCGTCTAAGTCGTCCCACTTCCAACGGAAGGCCCCGGGTCCCCCTCTCTTTTCTCCACCCCCCCCCCTCCTCCCCCCCCCTGCCACCCCCTCCCCCCCCCCCCCACCCCCCCCCCCCCCCCTCCTCACTCCCCCCATCTCCACCCCCCGCCCCCGCCCTCCTCCCCCCCGCCCCCTATCTCCACCCTCCCCCCCCTCCCCCCCCCCTCTCGCCCCCCCCCCCCCGCCCCCCCCCCTCCCCTCCCCCCCCCCCCCCCCCCCCCCCCCCCCCCCCCTTCCATCCCCCCCCCGCTCTCTGTGTGCTCCTTCCTTTCTCACCCCTCCGCGCCCCTGCATGCACACAA
>JADBJO010003560.1:55000-62500 GCA_016801955.1 Conus betulinus
GCACGCCGCCAGTCAGCGCTGGGCACGACAGCCCGCTGCACCGCGGCGCGGCCGGGGTGGGGGGGGGGCCCCCGGCCCCCCCGCGGTCAACCGGGCAGCCTGCGCGCGCTCTCATCTCGCATACCTCTCGCCCGCCGAGCTCGCTCGCGCTCGCGCTCGCGCGGAGAGGCCGGCGGGACGGGGGGGGGGGGGGCGGACGGAAAAAAACCGGGGCCGCAAACTGGGAGAGAGCCCGGGCAAGCGGACGGTCAGGGGGTGGGGGGGGGGGGGTAGGCTGCCCACCACGGGGCTGAGGGCTGGAGCAAGGCCCAACGCAGGGGGCGGCGGCAAGGGGCTGGCCGGGCTCGCGCGGCGCTCGGGCGCCTGGCGCGCGCTGGCCTCGGCGGTGCTGGCGGTCGCGCTCGCGCCTCTTTCTCGGCGCGCGCCTCTGGCGCGCCGCGCCCGGCCGCCGCGCTCTCGTCGTCTCGGGGCGCTCGCGCGCTCTCTCGCCCTCGCCGCTCGCTCCTCATCGCCGCTCGCCTCCGCTCAGCTCGGGTCACAGAGTGGCCAGGGGAAGGAAAAGGACAATCGTAATGAGGGAGCGGAGGCACGGTCTAGTTGGAAAGGACGTGCGGAAGAACGTGCGCTGAAACGAAAACAAACAAAACAGCACAAACAGAAAAAAACTACCGCACGCGACGTCGTGTCGTTTTATATTATTGGCTGCTGTCCCGTTCCAGTGGATGTATGTTGAGATTGATGATGAATGGAAAACGGTTATTTTTTATTAGGAAGATTGCTGGCTGATAACGGTTCAGTTGTCTGATGGTGTTTGTGTGTAAATAAGGTAGGATGGCGGGGAGGGGGGCGCGGGAGTTTAGGGACAAGCAAGCTGTAGGGGGAGGAAAAAAGGAAAGCAAAAAAGGTGTATTTCGTATATTGCGAAGGGGCGTCGTTTATAGCTGTTGTAAATGGAATCAGGTACGTCATGGTACAGTTCATTACTCTGCGCAGTGTGTGGTTGTGTGTGTGGTTTGTGTGTGTGTGTTGTGTGTGTGGGTGTGGTGTGTGTATGGTGTGTGTGCGTGCCTGCCTGCCTGCCGGACGCCTGCTTGCGTGCTTGCATGCGCGTAGTGTGTGGTTGTAACCTGCCGTGTGCTTTGCATTTCCAGCATTGTCTGAACGCTACGCAGCGCGCGGCTGCGGAATGTGGGTGGTGTGTGTTGTGTGTGTGGTGTTGTGTGTGTGTGGTGTGTGGTGTTTGTGGGTGTGTGGTGTGTGTTTATGTGTGTGTGCGCTAGTAGAGAGGACGATGACGAGGAAGGGGCGGGAGGGGGAGGAGAGGGAGTCGGGAGTGGAGGAAGGGGCGAGGAGGGGGGAGGAGAGGGATGGAGGGACGGAGGGTGGAGATGAGACGAGAGATAGAGAGAGGAGAGAGAGAGAGAGCCACCAGGTACTGTAAAAACCCAGAGCTTTCTTTCTTCTGTCTGTTTCCTTCCCTCTTTACTGTGTCCTCTGTCGCAGTGCGCCGCTGTCCTTTTCCACACAACCCACAAACGCTCCTCTCTCTCTCCTCTCTCTCTCCGCTCTCCTCTTCTTTCGCTCCATCCTCGTCTCTTTTTTCTTCCCTTCTCCTATGTCTGGAGCTGACTCTTTATCAAACCTGCCCGGCTCCGTCGCGGGCTGGTGTTTTACGTAAACGGGTATTGCCTTCCAACTGCCTTCTACGGCGGATTGGGAGATTTACATGCTTGCTGTCTGCCTCGCCCTTCCCCCCCCACTCACCCACCCCCTTCCTTCCGTTTCAAACTATGTCTGTCGTTATGTTGTCGGTCTGTCTGTATATCTATCGGTCTGTCTGTCTATCTCTTTTTGCTCCAATTTCCTTTTACATTTTTCTTAAGTGCGTCTCTCTCTTCTCTCTCTCTCTCTCTCTCCTCTCTCTCTCCTCTCTCCTCTCTCTCTTCCGGACCTCGCAACATGCACTATTCGTCTATTAAACTTTCCAAAATCACCAGTCCACCATCTTTCCCCTCTCTTCTCCTCGCTCTCGCTCTCTCTCTCTCTCCTCTCTCCTCTCCGACATCAACATGTACATTCGTTCTCTTATAACTTCCAAAAAATCACAAAGTCACCCACTCCTTCCCCCCCCCCTCTTCTCTCTCGCTCTCTCTCTTTCTCTCTCTCTCTCTCACACACACACACACACACACAAACACACAAACACACAACACACACTTCGGTTCTAGGCCTAAATCCAGTCTCTCTCGCTCTCTCTCTCCTATCTCTCTATCTCCTCTCTCCTCTCTCTCTCTCTCGCTCTCTCTCTCTCGCTCTTTTCCGACCCTCAACAGTACCTTGTCTAACATAACTTTCCAATCACAAAGTCACCACAGTCTCCTCTCTCTCTCTCTCTCTCTTCTTTCTCTCTCTCTCTCTCGCCGTCCCTACGACCCATAGTACTAGTCGTTTTCCCCTTTTGGACTATCAAACATAACAAGCAACGAGAGGCTGACCTACTTGCTCTCTCAACAGGCAGGTTTCCGGCCATTTCTTTCGCCCCATTCCCTCAAAATTGTCTCCCCCATTTTTCCCTTACTCTAAACCCACCCCGCAAAACACAAGCCCCCCCACCCCCCCCCACCCCCCAACAAGTCCAAACCCTCGCCCACCCTTCTCCCCCAACACGTTGACAACTTCTCTGGGTCACCTACCCTTCACAGCAGTTTCCTTCCTTTCCCTTTATTCCACCAAAACTGGTTATGCTCAAGCAAACCCCACCCCCTTTGTAATCTCTTCTCTGGGTATATCCTCTGTCTATATTACCATTCTCTCTGTCTGCCCTCCTCCTCAAACATCATCCGTCTCTAGCTTCCTCTATCTATTTCTATCCCTCCTCTCTACCTTCTCTCCCCACCTCTCTCTCCCTCTCTCTTTCCTCTCTCCCACCTGTCTCTCCATTATACTATCCCTCTCTCTTGCTCTCTCCCTGTCTCGCTCTCTCCAAGCTCTCTCTCACCTCCCTCTATCGATCTCCATCTTTCACTTCCTCCAGTAGTTCCGTCCCCTGTTCTTTTCCATCTCAGTCACTCCTTACCTTTCCCCCCCCCCCTCTCTCTCTTCTACTCCATTTCGGCTACAATCCCTCCCTCCCTCCCTCTCTTCTCTCTTCCATGTCCACTCCTTCTCTTCTAGTACAGCCATTTCCCTCTCAGATTCTTAACTTTATCTATCTCTCCCTCTCTCTCCTTATCTATGCTCCCCCTTCCTCTACATATCCCTCCACCCCGCGCTAGCTGATTGGCCTATCTAGGGACACAGCAGCTGTCTGTCAGTGTGCGATGGGTTGTTTGCTAAGTGTCATTGCGGCTAAAATTCCAGTACTGCACATTAGCGCCTTGTGCTGTACTGCTTCTTCTTGTCTCTTGGACTGTCCCTATCCTCTCTGTTTATCGCTCTCTGTTTATATCTATATCTCTATCTCTCTTCTCTCTCTCTATCTTCTGTCTCTTCTCTCTTTCTCTCATCTCTATCTACTCTGACTCTCTCTCTCTCTCTATCTCTCTCTCTCTCCTATTCTCGCTGTTGCCTTAACTGTCCTTGTCGCCTCGTATGTTGTGAGGGCTTGTTTTTGGTCGTGTGGGGTGTGTGTGTGGGTCGTGCAGATGTGATGTGCTGTTTGTTGTGTGTGTGTGGTGTGGTGCAGCGCCGCTGCGCGCGCGCGCCGATCCCATTTCACAATTACAACAAAAGCGTACATTCTAGATGAACATTTTCGTTATCTTCGAAATTCGAATGATAATTTGCGATGCTGCTACATGCATGGAAGCCATACTGTTAAGTTAGAAATACCCCTCCACCCCTCCCTACCCGTGTAACACTTGTCTGTTTGCAAATTACTGTGGGTGCCTGACACCATCAGAAATTGAAGTCAAATTGTATCCGGTCGTATTTAATCAAGACACATATGGTGAAATACAGAAATACCTCGTCTTGGATGGGTAAAGGGTTAATACGGAATATTTTGCATTTGGCTGACACAGTCTTTTGATTCAAGTGTAATGCATCTTCCGCGCAAACCTGATCGTTCTGCTTCCAGCTGTGCAGCGCTCACACTGAAGCATTTTAAATTATGCTTGGTGGAAACGTAAGAACAAAAACAACAACCA
This sequence comes from Conus betulinus, assembly GCA_016801955.1. Classification (NCBI taxonomy): domain Eukaryota; kingdom Metazoa; phylum Mollusca; class Gastropoda; order Neogastropoda; family Conidae; genus Conus; species Conus betulinus. The sequence goes on from JADBJO010003560.1 coordinate 59,149, forward strand.
ATAGACGACACAATAACAACAACAACAACAAGAACGCATGACGACAACCACAACAAAAACAACACAACAAATAAAAACAATAACCAAAAACACGCACATACACTCACACACACCACACGCCGCGCACGCACGGCACGCGCCACACGCACGCACGCACGCACGCACACACGCACGCAAGCACGCACACTCGCAAAGACACATGCACACACTCCGAAAACCTTTATCGCAAGGCTAGTTTTTGAATATTGCGAAACAGCATGTGTGTGGGGTGTGTGTGGGTGTGTAGCGCGGCGTGCGTGCGCGCGTGTGTGTGTGTGTGTGTGTGTGTGTGGTGTGTGTGTGTGTGTGTGTGCGCGCGCGCGCGGTGCGTACATAGTTTGCATATGTGTGTGAGTCTGTATGTATATGGACTGCGCGAGCGCGTGCGTGCGCGTGTGCGTGTGTATCCGTTTGCGTGCTCATTTGTACCCCTTCAAGAGCTGTGAGACGAGAGAAGATAAACACGGATTTGGGTGAGTTAAGAGCAAAGCCCTCGATCAGTGTGAAAGCAGGGAAAAAACACTTCACACTTCACGCTATTGATCGGATGGACGTCAGACCTGTGTTTGTTCCAGTCCCAAGGTTTTTCTGTCGCCTCTCCCCCCCCCCCCCACCCCCCCCCCACCCACCTACCCTGCCCTCCCGCTATGCTCTGAACACCCACCCACCCACCTTCCCAGTTCTGTCGCTCCGCCCACACTTTTTTTTCCCCCTTTCAACTTTTTATTTTATACCTATCTATCTACCTACCTCTGCCGCCCTTTCACTTCTTCGCCTATCTTATCTGTCACTGCCACCACCCCACACACCCATACCCCTCCTGCTCTCGCCTGCTATTTTTTTAGCGTCTTTTGCCTAGCGCCCCCCCCCCCCACCCCCATCTCCCCCCCAAGACTGCCTCTACTCCGTTCCCACCCTCCCCCCGACTTCTTCCTCTCCTTATTCTCCCCACCCCCTCCCCCCACCTTTCCTCCGGTTCCTTTGTCTTTTACCCGTATAGACTGTGACCAGGGTGGACAAGGAGGACACTTGAGACTACCAAGTTCTGTGTTGTCTGTTTTGCTCTATTTTTCTTTTTGTTGTCGAATTGTTTTCTTTGTATCTGTGGAAATGTCATCTTCTTGGCCTGGCGGGTTGTTGTGGTTGTTGTCGTTGTGTTGTGGTTGCTGTTGTGTCGTTGTTGTGGTGTTATAGTTGTTGTTGTTGTTCTTGTCTTCTTCTTTGTCCTTTTTCTTCCTCCTGCTCCTGTTCCCCCTTCTCTTCGCCTTTTTCTTCCTCCTGCTCCTTCCCCCTTCTTCTTCGCATTTTCTTCTCCTGCTCCTGTTCCCCCTTCTTCTTTGTCCTTTTTCTTCCTCCTGCTCCTGTTCCCCCTTCTTCTTTGTCCTCTTCTTTCTTCCTCCTGCTCCTGTTCCCCCCTTCTTCTCCTTTGTCCTTTTTTTCCTCTGCTCCTGTTCCTTCTCTCTTCCTTTTTTTTCCTCCTGCTCCTGTATCCCCCTCTTCTTTCGCCCTTTTTCTTCCTCTGCTCCTGTTCCCCTTCTTCCTTCTCCTTTTTCTTTCCTCCTGGGACCTGTTTCCCCACTCCCCCCCCTCAAAGGTTTCTCCTCCTGATCCTGTTCCCCCCTCCTTCTTTCGCCTTTTTTTTTCCTCCAGCTCCTGTTCCCCCCATTCTTCTTCGCCTTTCTTTTCCGCCTGGCTCCTGTTCCCATTCTTTCTTTGTCCTTTTTTCTTCCTCCTGCTCCTGTTCCACTTCTTCTTCGCCTTTTTCTTCCTCCTGCTCCTGTTCCCCCCTTCTTCTTTGTCCTTATTCTTCTCTCTGCTCCTGTTCCCCCTTCTTCTTCGCCTTTTTCTTCCTCCTGCTCCTGTTCCCCCCTTCTCTTTGTCCTTTTTCTTCTCCTGCTCCCTGTTCCCCCTTCTTCTTTGTCCTTTTTTTCTTCCTCCTGCTCCTGTTTCATGCCCCTTTACCTTCTTTCTTCGCCTTTGTCTTCCTCCTGCTCCTGTTCCCCCCCTTCTTCTTTTGTCTTATTCTTCCTCCTGCTCCTGTTCCCCCTTCTTCTTCTTCCGCCTTTTCTTCCTCTCCTGCTCCTGTTCCCCCGCCCCTTCTTTCTTGTCCTTTTTCTTCCTCCTGCTCCTGTTCCCCTTCTTCTTTTGTCCTTTTTCTTCCTCCTGCTCCTGTTCCCACTCCCCCCCTCCCCCTTCTCTTCCTCGCCTTTTTTCTTCATCCACCTGCACACCTTCTCCTTTCATGCCCACTTTACGCAGGCTCCTCGAAAGAAACCGCCCAGAGATGTTCCAACCAGATGGGACATTTAGCTCCTCAAGGGAGGACGAATATTTTGCGCTACTCCAACGCGTCCTGTATGCGTCATTCGGTACAGAAAACACCGAGTGGGTTACTCATGTACAGACTGATTTCGAACAGAACAACTTGCAAGGGCTATCTTCCTTTCCTAACTTTCTAGCTCAGTTTTCTGTGGCCACAGTGCGATCTTGTATTCCTTGACCATCTTCCTATGTCGGGCCCCATCAGCTCTGGACACGTGCTGAGTTTGTAATCCTTGAACAATTTCATAATCTGCTGGGTTTTTTTTTCCCCCTGTCTTGACAACGTGCGTAGTATTTTCTTTAAATGTTTTCTCTTAAGCCATTACGTTCTGGCCAGCATTAAGAACATGTATCCATCTAACTTCTTTCTTAGTAAGGTCATCTTTCTTTGACCACATTGTGAGCCTGTCATTTCTTGATGTCTTCATTTTCCTCTGACCACGTCGAGCCTGTGTTTCTTGAACATAGTTCTTAGTTTGACCTGTTTCCTTTGAGCTCATTTCGAGCGTGTCTTCATTTTTACGCTGGTCACATTTTGAGCCTGTGAACCTTTAACATCTTTCTGAGGTCAGCTTGCTCTGTGTACATTGCGAGCCTGTATTCCTTTTACGTCCTTCTAAGGTCATTTTCTCGAGTCACATTGTGAGCCTGTATTCCTTTAACATCTTTCTAAGGTCCTTTTCCTCTAGTCACATTGTGAGCCTGTATTCCTTTAACATCTTTCTAAGGTCCTTTTTCTCTAGTCACATTGTGAGCCTGAATTCCTTTGACATCTTTCTGAAGTCAGTTTATTCTGATCACATTGTGAGCCTGTATTCCTTTGATACCTTTCTTAGGTCGATTTCCTCTGGTCATAATTGGAGCCTGTATTCCTTTAACATCTTTCTGCTGCGGTCAGTTTATTCTTATCACATTGTGAGCCTGTATTCTTTATCATTTTCTCTGATCATTTTGCTCTGGTCACATTGTAATCCTGAATTCCTTTGATATC
>JADBJO010003560.1:105000-107500 GCA_016801955.1 Conus betulinus
GCCACCGCCCGCAAATACGTCCAGCCAGCATCAGAAAACACATCGTGAACTCATGTTTTATTATCATTATTATTATTACTATTATTATCATCATCAACATCATCATCATTATTATCATTGTGTTTTTTGTTGTTGTTATTGTTATCATCATTATTATTATCACTATTATTATCATTACTTGTATATCATCATCATCATTATTATTACTGTTATCATCCTCATCATCCTCATCCTCATTTTTTTTTTATTTTTTTTTTTAGGGTTTTCAAAAATATATAGTGACTGCGAGATTACCGGGAAAAAAAACACCACTTTGGCAGATGCAGATGTAAGCAACAGGACAACAGTTCTTTAAAATCGATATGGGTCTCTGTGCCCTGGACGTTGATTTTGGATCTGGCTGACATCATCATCATCATCATCATCATCATCACCATCATCATCATCGTCATCATTATTATCATTATTCATTAAGAATTTTAAAAAAAATTGTAGAGATTGCAAGATTACCGGGAAAAAAACCAACTTTGGTAGATGTAGATGTAAGCAGCAAGGCAACGATTCTTTAATACCGACATAGCTCTCTATGCCATGGACGCTGATTTTCAATATGGTTGACATACCTGCACAGCTGTCATTCTCCATCTGCGTTTGTCACACACGCACTCGCATTAAAAAAAAGCCAGTGTTATTTACTCTAGTCCTTCACGCTCTTAGTGTAGTGCAGGCGGACGTGCTTCAATTTGTTCATGCGTGGGCAGTTCATCGTTTCTATCGCTTTGAGGGTTTTGAACTCATATGCACTTCAGTGTGAACGAAGTGATTTTTTTGCCATCGGCGTCGGTGAACGCTGTCTCCTTTTGGGAAGTCGGTAAGGCGCGTAGACTACCTGTGTGGGGATATCTACTTCGGATCCTGGAAAGTAATTATAATCGGACGGTTGTCAGCAATAAGGTCACCCCGAACAGATTGCAGTTCTAATCTCTACTCCATATCCTGGAAAATGATTGAGACCGGACTGTTGTCGGCAATAAGATCCCCCCCCCCCCCCCCCCCCCCCCCCCCCCCCCCCATATCCTGGAAAATGATTATGATGGGACTGTTGTCGGCAGTGTATAGTGGAGAAGGAAGGATCACCCGAACAGATCACAGTTCTAAACTCTACTCCCGATCGTGGAAAGTGATCATGATCGAACTGTTGTCAGCAGTGCAGACGGGGAAAGATCATCCCGAATAGATCCCACAGTTCTACCCTGCCAACGCTCTGCTCTCCATATCACAGACAGGTTTTCGACCAATATTGAGCAACACTGGCTCAAGTTGTCAGTCACGCCACAACAAGTTGCTACGTGTGCGGACGGCTTACACAGCCTTAATTCTTTGTCTATTTCTGTTCGCCTTAGCAGACCACTTTACGGCTGACGGCCTGATTTGCATTCCTCTTCTTTGGCCCTTCTGAACGTCTCACTTTCATGATGTCCCGTCTTCCCTTCCCCCACATGCATACTGCAAACCCCCTAAAACGGGAAAGCATGTACCTCGGAATCAGAATCGTCAGGAGCGAAAGAACGATCCATTACTGTGTAGTATTAGAACCATCAGCAACAACAAGAACAACAACAACAACAACGACAACGACAACGGCAACAACAAGGACAGCAACAACAAGGACAAAAACAACGACAACGACAACAACAACGGCAACAACAAGAACAACAACAACGACAACGGCAACAGCAACAACAACAGCAACAGCAACACAACAACAGCAGCAGCAGCAGCAGCAACAACAAAACAACAAGAACAACAAGGACAACAACCTCCGCCACTCCCCCTCTCTAAACCGTTATTCAAAAGTGCGTACACAGGAGTTATGACCTACGCAAATGGTCTTCGCGAGACACACACACACACACACACACACACACACACACACACACACACACAAATTGCAAACTACTCTGTAGATAGTGTCCATGACGTCATTCTCCGAGTCAAAATGGCCGTGTCCCTATCCTCTCCAAAAACGTTTTTTTTAAAACGTTTTTCTTTAATTAAACATGAGATTTAGTTTCGATGCTTTTTGAATGGAGGAAATAAGCAGAAATCGCAAAAGATGTATTTGGAATTCGATTTCAACAACAATAGCAACGGCAACAACAACGTTGACACAAAAACATCTTCTATTGGTATGAATTAATTCGATCCAAAATTTCTCGAAAACCCACAGAAAATGCTCACAACATGATAAAACGATTTAGTACGCGCGCACACTCGCTAACACGTACGCACGCACGCACACACACGAACACACACACACACACACCCCGCGCGCGCGTGCGCGCACACGTAAGCACGCACGCACGCACGGACACGCACGCACACACACACACACACTCACTCTCTCTCTCTCTCTCTCTCTCTCTCTCTCTCTCTCTCTCTCTCGTCTCTCGTCTCTCTCTCTCTCTCTCTCTCTCTCTCTCAGACACCAATATTTCCT
>JADBJO010003560.1:115000-117500 GCA_016801955.1 Conus betulinus
AAATACAGACGCACATACATAGCTAACCAGCTCTCTGTCTCTGAAAACAAAGACCGACCTGACTACCGCACAGCCTGCCACACTGTCTGTTTGTTAGTCCCTGTTTGGTCACACACACTCTCTGTCTTTGTCTCAGGATGGTCTGCAACAAACACATCTGTCTCGGTCTAACCTCTCTCTCTCTCTCTTTCTCCCCCGATTCCAGGAGTGTGTGTGTGTGTGATATTGAAAGGTGTGTGTGTGTCCGTCAGTGCATATGTATTATCAACGGGTGTTAAAATATTATTGTTAGTGGTGTGTAAACATACACACACACACACACACACAGACAACACGACAACACTCACGTTCGCGCATGCACGAACGCACTCACGCCAAGCACATACCGCAAACGCACGCACTACGCGCGCGTACACACACCACACACACACACACACACACCACACACACACACACACACACACAAACTCGCTTTTCTTTTTCTGAAATGGTCAGACCCGTAGAGAGAGAAGGGGGGTGTGGTGGAGACAGAGACCGAGGAGAGATAGAGAGAGAGAGAGAGAGAGGGGGGGGTTAGGGAGGGTTAGGGAAGAGGACACAGACACAGAGATGAACTCAGGCCGACCGACCAACTGGCCGGACGGACCTACACACAGACGGCCGACAGACAAAGAGGCTTGCATTAACACAAACTGCCCCCCCCCCCCCCCCACCTCCCCCTTCATCCCTCCACTATCCACCGTTTCCAGAGCAGATGCAGTAAGACATGTGATATTACGTCGGTGCATATTATTATCTACGAAGGAACATTACATCATGCCCCTAAACACAACATGCACACAACACACACACAAACACACACACACAACACACACGCACACACACACACACACACACGCACGCGCACGCACGCACGCACGCACGCACGCTGCACGCACGCACCGCACACACACCCACACACACGAACACGCGCGCGCGCGCGCGCGCAAGCACAACACACATGTAATACACACGCACGCTCTCACACACCACGCATGGCGCATGCGTCGCGCCCACATACACATTACACCACCACACACACACACACACCCACCCACACCATACACACTCCCTCTGCGCGCGCGCGGCGCGCGCTGCGCGGGCTTGCTGCACCCACCACATATACATACGGTGCACGCTAGAGCATCTTCTTGCTCCGCACGCATCACGCACGCAAAAATACAGACGCACATACATAGCTAACCAGCTCTCTTTCCTCAGTCTGTCTGTGTCTGGTCTGTTCTACCTGCCAGCCTGCTGTCTGTCTGTTTGTTAGTCTGTTTGTCTGTGTGTGTCTGTGTCTTTGTCTGTGTCCGTCTGTCTCTCACTCTGTCTCTGTTCTATGTCTAATCTCCGTCTCTATTCTCTCTTCGTGTGTGTGTGTCGTCTATGTCGTGGTGTGTTGTGTGTGTTGTGTGTGTGTGTGTGTGTTGTGTGTGTGTGTGTTTGTGTGTTGTGTTTGTGTGTTGTGTGTGTGGTGTTAATTCACGCAGGTTTGCGTGTGTACTATGTGTGTGTTTTGTGTTTGATTGAGCTTGTGTTTTTCATACTTTTTTTGCGTGTTTTGTTGTTGTTGTTTCATTTGTAGTTGTTGTTGATCTACACTTTTCTTTTCGTGCAGATAATAACACAGATCATTTCGTGGACAATTACCAGTTTTGTCAATGAAGTAAAAATTTAAAAAAAAAAAAAAAAAAAAATTGCAATTTTTTCCAGTATGTAGCTTTGTTTTTAATTCTGTTGTCTTCTAAGCTTTGTCTTGTACGGTGCAGATTGTACACCAATTTTCATTTTTATTGTTGTTGATTCATCTTGTCGTTTTAGGGTGGGGGTGGCCGGGCAATGTGGGAGTATGTTCCTTTCTGTTTCGCTTGCCCTTCAGCCTCCTTCAGTTCATTTTTCAGCTGATGAGAATGGTGAAGAAACGAAAGTGGGCGGAGATGGTTAAGGATTCAAGGATGGGGTGGGGGTAGGGGTGCGGAGGGGTGGGGGGGGCATTCGTGAGCTGAGGGGGATGGAGGGGAAAAAAAAGGTAGGGAAGGGGAAAGAGGGGATTCATTTTCTAAACGAACTGATTCTTTTTCTAATCGCATTTGTTGTTGTTGTTGTTGTTTGTTGATGGTGAAACGATTTGTTGTAAATGATCGCAATGGTGATCACACTTTTGGTTCAGAGTTGTATAATGATTTTAATCAGGTTGTAAAGTCTTAGGCTTCACGTCTTATGACACCGCACACACAACGCATGAACACACACACACGCGTGCGCACACCCACAGTCACAAACGCACACACAAACACACGCACGCACGCACACACGCACGCACATACACACAAACGCACACACATGACACAACACACACACACACACCACACACACACACACACACACACACACCACACACACACAACGCACGCACGTACGCACGTCACGCACGCACGCTCGTGCACGCACACTAAAC
>JADBJO010003560.1:127500-132500 GCA_016801955.1 Conus betulinus
AACTCTTGTGGACGTAGTGTGTCCCGAGTGATGGCGATTGGCTGGATCAAACTGGTGCATGGGGAGAGGAGGGGGGAGGGGGGAAGGGGCTGGGGGGGGGGGGGGGGGGGGGGGGGCAAATAAGATGCATCAAAGACCAAAGAGAGAAGTGAAGAAAAGCATGGTGGGTTGTGTGTGGCATGGGGAATGATTGGGGTGGGGTTCAAAGGAGGATGGAAAGCAGAGAGAGATGAAGGGTAAAAACACACACGCAAACACAGGTACGCGCGCACGCCCGCGCACCCACGCGCGCGCGCGCACGTGCACCCACCACCCACCAACACACACAAACACACACCACCACACAAACACACACACACGCCACACCACAACACACACACACACACACACACAGACGCAGGCACACATGCACCACAGAGGGCCGCAGGCACCCACACCCCACAAACAGAGTCCACAAAGGAGGGGAGGTAGGGGGGGGGGAAGAAAGAGAGAGAGGAGAGAGAGGGTGACGAGAAGGGGAGAGAGAGAGAGAGACTCGTTTTTTTTTGGGAATCATCTACAAGCACAGGCAGTTGCAGTTTCCAAAATGAGAACTGGAGGACAGGAAGACTTGATGTCATTTTCATTGCCGTCCCTGTAGAATTAGAACGCCAAAACCAAAAAAGGGTGTTGGTGAACACCCCCCCCCCCCCTTCCCCCTTCCCCCCCCTACTCAGCCCCACATCATTCATTATCAACCATGGTGGTGCCGTCCATTTTATCTTTAACCAACTCGATCAGAGATGCCAGTGATTGTTGCAAATAACAACCAACCAACAAACAAAACAACACAGATGTACACAATGGTTATCCCACCCTCTCCCTCTCCTACTTTTCCCTCATCCACATCCTACCTCCCTCATTACCCCCCCCCCCCCCCGTAGCCCCTCCCCTTCTTCCCATTCTCCTCATTCGCCTCATTAAAATAAAAAAAGTCTGTGTTAATGTAGTGTCATGCACAAAACAAAGGAGGAGTGGAAAGGATGTTTGGGCGCGGGGGGTGAAGGGGGGGTGGGGCCAGGTTAAAAGGAAACGCTGATTTGTTGGGCCGCGGGGGGTGAGGGGGGGTGGGGGGGGGGAGGGGTGGGGGGTGGAGGAGGATAAGATGTGGGGGGGTCCACGGAGAAAGGAAAGAGGGATGGAGGTGGGGGATTGAAACTGGGTCAGGGAGGGGCGAGAGGGGGTAGGGAGGGGTGATGTGTGGGGGGGGGGGGGGGGGGGGGGGGAGGGGAGGGGGAGGGGAGAGGGGAGAGAGAGGGGGAGAACACTGGCAACCCGTTTGTCTATTCCCAGGAAAGCTTCGCGTTGAAAAGACAACCTATTAAGTGTCGATAATGAAACCGGGCATCCATCATTCATAGGCAGGAAGATTAGGAGATTTGCGCGTATTCCGCTGTTGTGAAGTAAAATGGGATTTTTGGTGCCGCTACCGCGGCTGCTGCTGCTGCTGCTGTTGTCAGAGCTTGCAGCAGTGTGTTGTTGGCGGTGATTGGCGGGTGATAATGAGGCTAAAGGAACAGACGAGCGTCAAAAAACGATTTCGGAATCAGAATGCCAGTCGTTTGATCTGAATTGGTTACTATGTGACGTGAATTCTTATTTTGATTCCGATGTTCATATTCTTGTTTGTTGTTTTGTTGTTGTGGAGCTGGTGGTGGTGGTGGTGGTGGGTGGTGTCGTTGTTCTGTATGTTCGTTGTAAATGGAAGTGTTATTTGTGGCTGTCAGTCTTTTTTTTCCAGTTAATATTTCTAAAAAGGATGGATTCTTAAATGAAAACCAAATGCATTGGCTTTGATAGTACACACTGCTACTCTCCTTCCTCCCCCTCCCCCCTCTCTCTGACTGTCCTCTTCTGTTTCTCTTCCTCTCTCTCCTCTCTCTCCTCTCTCTCTCTCTCTCTCTCTCTCTCTCTCTCTCTCTCTCTCTCTCACAACACACACACACACCCACACACAACACACACACACACACACACACACACACAACAAAACACACACAAACACACAAAACACTCACACGCACGCACTCACTCACACACACACACACACACACACACCACACACACACACACACACACACGCACGCACGCACGCACGCACACAAACTCACGCACGCACTCACGCACGCACGCACGCACGCACACACACACACACACACCACACACACACACACAACACACCACACCACACCACACCACACCCACACCACACCACACCACACACACACACACACACACCACACACCACACACACATATTATATATATATATATATATCTATATATATATATATATATATATATATATATATATATGTTGCATTGAAAGTGTACTGGCGTGGAAAGGTACGGGCCAATCGTGGAATGTATACATTCCATGGATCAGCCGTGGTATACATTCCACGATTTTGCCCGTGGGAGAGTACACTTTCCACGCAGTACACTTTCAATGCAACATATACACCCCACATTTTTTCCCCTTAGCACACAATTTCCAGCAGGAGAGACATAACAGCCGAGTCACCTACACAGTCTGGCGACGACAACAGCGACATTGTGCAGTCACGCGTGTGCCATGCAGGCGGTGAGGCATGTGACTGCAAGCCCCCCCCCCCCCCCCCCCCCACCCCCCCTCAAACCTCACCACCCCCCTCCACCCCTAACATCCAACCCTCCCTGCCTGAACAATAGCACTGTGCCACCGTTCTCCCCCACCCTTTGCCCCTTGCCATAGCTAACTGGAATGGTGATGCACTCTCTGTGGACGCTGTGTATCCACGTGACGGCGGTTGGGTTGATGGATGTGGTGCAAGGAGGCAAAACGAATACGAGAGAGAGAGAGAGAGAGAGAGAGAGAGAGAGAGAGAGAGAGAGAGAGAGAGAGAGAGAGAGACAGAGAGAGAGAGAGAGAGAGAGACAGACAGAGACACAGAGACAGAGAGAGAAGATAGAGACAGAGAGGGAAGACAGAGAGAGAAGAGAGTGAAGGAGACAAAGAGAGAAAGAAAGGAAAAGAGAGGAGACAGAGAGAGAGAGAGAGAGGAGACAGAGACAGAGAGAGAGGAGAGAGAGAGAAAGCGCGAGAGAGAGGGGAGAGAGAGAGAGAGAGAGAGAGAGAGAGAGGAGAGAGAGAGAGGAGAGAGAGATGATGAGAGCGTGATGCGTGGTAGGGCGGGACGGTAGGCAGAGGGATTAGAGCAAGACAGAGAAGCAGAAAGAGATGGAGAGAGAAAGACATAACTAGAGAGAGACAGACAGAGAGGCAGACAGACAGAGGCAGATACAAACATCTCTCTTTGTCTCTCTGTCTCTGTCCTCTGTCTGTCTGTCTGTCTGTCTCTGATTTCCATATTGTTGGTGGTGGTGGTGGTGTCATTGTTCTATATGTTTGCTGTAAATGTGTGTGGTGTGTGTGTGTGTGTGTGTGTGTGTGTGTGTGTGTGTGTGTGTGTGTCGTTTTCATTGGAATCCCTGGAACTAGAACGTTGGAAATTTGGGGCGAGGGGTAGGTGGATGGGTAGGTGGGTGGGGAGTTGGACTGGGGATCCCCCCCCCCCCCCCCCCCCCATCCCCTTTCACTCTTTCCCACTTCTCTTACTCTGCCGCATCATTCATTATTAACCCACGCTGCCACAGACCTTTGTATTTGTAGGTTCCATGACACTTCAGCGCCACCATAGAACTAGCTAAACACATAAACTAGCTAAACACATTTTTTTTGAACAAGTTGAACTTTAATGATAAATCATCTAAAACCCATGGTGTCCATTAAAATCACTAAAATCACTATGCGTCGTTTTTGGTGTCTCCATTGTAAAACATGCCTAGTTGGCCTAAAACATGAACGCAAATGCAAGTCCCTCCATCGTGTCCATGAGAGAACGATCTCCTGCATTGTACTGCAGGATTATGGTTTTCACACGCTTTTGTAAGTCTTTGTACTTTCGCCGCCGCTTCGGGGCAGGAGCCTGACCTCCAATAAGAGACGCGTAACGTCAGCTTGAACCATCGCTTGCTCTCTTTTTGAGGACTGCAATGAGCTTCCACAAATCTGGTGAGTACGCCCCTACGTGGTTCTGGAAAGCGTTGTGAAATCCTTCCACACTGTTGTTGGACTTCGCTGCATCCGAAAGGACTCGGTCATGCACATTCCACATTCCCATTTCGAAAAGTGGTGAGTGACGGGGGCCACGACGACGAGGTCTGCCGATGTATGTGTCCTCGAAGTAGTCAAATACTGGTTGGCCACGTACGTCATAAAAAGGCGATGTAGGATCAAAGACAGTTTCGAAGGCATGCTCGACGTCTCCAGGAGGCAGATATGCCAAACCCGGCAGCATTCTCATCAATTTCGCGAAATTTTCGTCGTTTTTGTAGTCATTTGAGAGTCCATTGTCTTGAATGTGACGCCAGACGTTCTGTGCCAGATGGAAGTGGCAACCCGTTACCTCCAATCCAGGGAAAGCTGCACCGAATGCTGAGATCGCAGCTTTTTCGTAGTCTGTCATCAACGTGCTTGGCGCAATTCCTGGTTTGAGCGTCTCCAAAGCTTGAAGAAGTCTATCGTACGTGGCACGTGACTTGCTTGGGAGCAGGGCAAAAACTACCGGAATGGTCGTTTCCATGTAAAGTACATGAAGCGAGTAGATTTGAGTAAAGAACCCAGGAGCCGTCTTGAATGTCCCGTCAGCGAACCAGTCTCTCTGCTCAAACAGCAACTGAAGACCATCGGGTGTAGCGCGAAAATGAGAATCCTGTCCGCCCCTGGACCAGAGTCATACGCCAGAAAAGGGGTTCCGTCAGAGAGAACCTGTGACACAAAAAGGATTCCTTTCATCAAAGTATGTGGAAGACATTGGTTTCATGACTTTTTTATGTGTATGGCACAATATTATTTATTTTATTATTTTATTATTATTCTTTTGATTATCATGGACATGGACAGACTTACGCACACCAATA
>JADBJO010003560.1:155000-160000 GCA_016801955.1 Conus betulinus
ATCACACGTTGCTAAAGACAAGGGCAATAATCACCTAACAATCGCTGAGAATGTGAATTAATTTCTTTGCGTAAGATGAGACGCAACGAACATCCAACATCTTAGGCAACTTTTTCTTTTCTTTTTTTTTCGTTTTTTCTTTCTTTCTTTTTCTTATTTTTTTATTGTTTTCTCTTCCTCTTCTTTTGAAATCTTTGCTCCAGAAATCAAAAGCCAAAAACTACCACTTTCTTCCCACTCTTCACCCCAAACAGCCCTTGTTCCCTTTTTCCACCTCCCCTCCCCAAGCAACAGTTATTCATCACCTGAACAAAAACAAAAACAAAAACAAAACAAAACAAAAAAAAGGGAAACACCATAACCTCATGCTTCTAAACACGGGAACAAACAACATTTCAGTTTTCCCCTTATTTTTAAAAATTTCATTTTCCAACTTTTTGCGTGTCCAAGTTGGTGGGGGGGGGGGGGGGGGGGGGGGACAGACGGGAAGTGCGAAGGAGAGTGCAGGGGTGGGGGTGGGGGAGGGGTGGGGAATGGAGGAGGAGGAGAGGGAAGACAGGAATGGGGGGGGGGGTGGGGTGGGGGGGGGGGGGGGGGTGAAAGCCTGCAGTTGTACCATGTTTTGCTGAAGCGTGTAGCGGAGGTAATATATGATTTTTGTACATACCTATGTCTTTTTTTTTTTTTCTCACTAGCGTACGTGAGTGTGTGAGTGTGTCTGAATTATTCGCCAGGCCATAAGTGTGTAGACTCTTTTCTTCCATCCCTACATGAGCAGGAAATCAGTGACGTATTGTTGTGGTAACGTCACACTGACACACCAACCCCAGGGACTAGTGAATGTCAGATTTCATTTGTGCTTTTGTCATAGTAAGAGAAACATGCAAACAACAAACAAAAGCATTGCATGTTTACAGAGAGACAGAAACAGAGAGAGAGACAGAGACAGACAGAGAGGGAGGGAGGGAGGCATAGAGAGAGACGGATACGGATATTTTTATTCATATAGCCATAGCCCATTATGAGAGAGAGAGAGAGAGAGAGAGAGAGAGAGGAGAGAGAGAGAGAGAGAGAGAGAGAGAGAGAGATCTGATTTACAGGCTAAACCTTGTTGCTGAACCCTGAAAACCCCTCAATCCTATAGCGCATTCCTTTTCAAGGATCACCTCAAAACATTAATTTTAACCGAGGGAGCGTTGGGGAGAGAGAGAGGGGAGAGAGAGAGAGAGAGTGGAGAGAGAGCGAGAGAGGAGAGAGAGAGGAGAGAGAGAGTGTGGTGTGTTTTAAGAATGGGTCAAGTTACAAGCTAAACACACAGAGAGAGAGAGAGAGAGGAGAGAGAGGAGAGAGAGAGAGAGAGAGAGAGGGGAGAGAGAGAGTGTTTTAAGAAGATCAAGTTACAAGCTAAAGCAGAGAGAGAGAGAGAGAGGAGAGAGAGAGAGAGAGAGAGAGAGAGAGAGAGAGAGTTTTTAAGAATGATCAAGTTACAAGCTAAAGCAGGAGAGAGAGAGAGAGAGAAAGAAAAGAGAGAGAGAGAGAGAGAGGAGAGAGGAGAGAGAGAGAGAGAGAGAGAGAGAGGCCTCAGAAAATGATCAAGTTACCACATTTACACTCAGTGACAGTAAAATGAGCCGGCGTGGACAATCTACCATTCCAGAACATCCCGTGCAGACATTTTTTTTGCTGTTGTTTGTTTTGTTCGTTTGATTATTTTTCTTTATTTGTTTGCCCCCCCCCCCCCCACCCCCCCCCCCCCCCCCCCCCCCCCCCCCCCCCCCCCCCCCCCCCCCCCCCCATCCCCCATGACATTCACGATAGGAGATCATGTTTCCACCAGGGGGTCTCTTGGCCGGTGGGTTGACTTGCTTTGTCTGTCTATGTGTCTGTCTGTATGTCTTTTTGTCTCTCTATCTGTCAGGAGCGTAAAACGCCAAACCCATGAAAACAAATTTGAAACCAAACTCCGTCAAAACATGTAGACTGCCCGAGAAGAAGTTCATTGTATATATTGATGCGAATCTGTGATGCGGATCTCTGATGCGCATCTGTGATGCGAATCTGTGATGCGTATCTGTGGTGTGGATCTGTGGAGCGGATCTGTGATGCGGATCTGTGGTGTGGATCTGTGATGCGTATCTGTGGAGCGGGTCTCTATAATGCGGATCTGTGATGCGGATGTGTGGTGTGGATCTGTGGAGCGGATCTGTGATGCGGATCTGTGGTGTGGATCTGTGGAGCGAATCTATGATGCGGATGTGTGTGTGTGTGGATCTGTGATGCGGATCTGTGGAGCGGATCTGTGGTGTGGATATGTGATGCGGATCTGTGATGCGGATCTGTGGGAGAGGATCTGTGGTGTGTATCTGTGATGCGGATCTGTGGAGCGGATATGTGGTGTGGATCTTCTGGAGAGGATCTGTGATGCGGATCTGTGGATCGGATCTGTGATGCGGATCTGTGGAGCGGATCTGTGGAGCGGATCTGTGATGCGGGTCTGTGATTCGGATCCGTGGAGATCGGATCTGTGATGCGGGTCTGTGGAGCGGATCTATGGAGCGGATCTGTGGTGCGGATCTGTGAAGCGGATCTCTGGTGGTGGCTCTATGATGATGAGGATCGGTGGTGTGAACATGAAAACACTGTGGTTAATTGGTAACTAACGAACGAACGATTGAATAACTAACTAACTAACTGACTGACTGACTGGCTGGCTGACTGACTGGCTGGCTGACTGGCTGACAGAATGACTAGCCAGCCAGCCAGCCAACTAATCAAACCAACTAACTAAGCAAACAGTTAACTAAGTAAGTAAGTAAGTAACTAACGAACGAACAAAGAACGAACGAACGAACGAAATTAACTTAACAAACAAAATAACTGATGAACGAACTAGCTATCTACCTAGCTAGGTAGCTAGCTAGTGAGCTAGCCAACTAACCAGTCAACCAACCGACCAACCGACCGACCGACCAGTCAACCAACCAACCAACTAATAACTATTTTTCCCCCATGGAATGTGACCCCTTTCTGATGACATACACGTTGACATTCCGAGCTTTCCTTATTTCCCTTTGGGAATAAAGACAGTAGCAAACACGGGAAGTGAAACAGACAGTTATATTGTTTTGCACTACTTAATTGATCATCAATACACACTTAGAAGCAAAACAACCCCAGCCCCCGTTCCCCACTCCTCACACACACACACACACACACACACACACACACACACACACACACACACACACACACACATATATACACACACGCGCGCGCGCGCGCGCGCTCGCACACAATTACATCCATGCACTTGAAATGGAAAAAAAAACATTCAACAACCGCAAAACAAAGTCCAGGACAAATGTCAGCACGCGCGATCATAAACGCATACACTCTAGACCGAACAGAAAAAAAAAAAAAAAATCACCATACAAGATGTATGTGTGTGACGTATGTCAGCATCTGCAGGTAATAAACCTACAGACAGTTGGGCCATCACACACACACACACACACACACACACACACACACACACACACACACACACACACACACACACACACTTGCATGCGCGCGCGCGCGTACACACTCATACAGAGAGAGAGAGAGAGAGAGAGAGAGAGAGAGAGACGCAGACGCAGATATTTATCAAGAAGACCGTAGCCCCTTAGAAAGGATTACATAAATAATAAACCGCGCAATTCAATAATGTAAACTCATTTACCGAGCTTATCACATCATTTAGTATCTCGTGTGTGTGTGTGTGTGTGTGTGTGTGTGTGTGTGTGTGTGTGTGTGTGTGTGAGAGAGAGAGAGAGAGAGAGAGAGAGAGAGAGAGAGAGAGAGAGAGAGTCTGCCGTTCGGAAATGATGCAGAGAGAAAAGAGAATGATGGAGTTTAAAAAAAAAAAAAAAAAGGATATAGATTTCCTAAAATGTTTCTAACATCCTGACCATCTGTATATCTGACAACATTGCTACGTAGGTAGAAAAGTCCCACTGAATTTCAGAGACCTGTAGAACTTCACGGAACTGCGCGCTCTTCTTGTTTGCAGGCAACTGGAAGAGGAGTACGTCAACTTCGCCACGAAGATCGAGCGCGAGGCGTCCCTGACGGAGATCAGCGAGGCAGGGGGCAGCACTCTGTGCCCCATCTGCACGCGCAACCAGTTACCTCCCCCCCAGGACCCCGCTCTCCCCTTTATCCTCCCGCCCAGCCTTGACCGTCTGCGTGGACTGCCAGAAACTGACCTGTCCGGAGTGTGCGGCACCACCCACGTCTCGGCGGCCACCAAGGTGAGGCTTCTTTTTTTTCTTTCTGTCTGTCTGTCCCCCCCCCCCCCCCCCCCCCCCCCCCCCCCCCCCCCCCCCCCCCCCCCCCTTTCTTTCTTTTCTTTTCTTTCTTCTTTCTTTCTTTCTTTTCTTTCTTTCCTTCCCTTTTCCTTTCTTTCTTTTTTTCTTTTTTTTTTCTTTCTTTTCTTTCTTTTTATCTATTTGTTATGTATATCTGTATTTACTTATTTATATGGCCCTTTGCGATCGGCTGGGCTATAAGCAACATTATCTTATCTTTGTATATTTATTCATTTATTTATTCATTTATTTATTTTTGCGATCTCAACTTCTGTGCCATCTCAGTGGCATCACAAATCTTATTGCCCCCATCCCCCACCCCGCCCCGCCCACCCTCTCGCTCCACCCCATCCCCCCACCTTCCCTTCAATCACTTGTCCCCCCTACCATCTCTCCTATGACACCCCCCACACCCCACACCGCCATATCTACGTCATCCTTCAGGAAGTCATAATGTTTCTCATCAGGGTCGTACGGTCTGATGACGTAGCTTGTCGTAGGGCATGACGATTGGGATCAAAGTACTGTAACGGTGATAATACTGTTAGCTGTACACAGTAGTGATGGTGGTGGTGATGATGGTAGAAAAATGAAGGAAGGGGAGGGGAGGGGGAGGAAGAAGGCAGGGGATGAGGGAAGGGGTGTTGG
>JADBJO010003560.1:165000-167500 GCA_016801955.1 Conus betulinus
AGCGTGCAGGATCGGCCACGATCAGGCCGTTAAATTTGGAAGGTTTTGCGTCCGTTCTTCTTAACATTGGCTGTAGTGTTTTGGTCTGGGAGACAGCGTTGGCAATGGCCCTTAACTTTTTGCCAGTAGTATATCATCCATGTAAGCGTCTTGAGGCCTACCATAGATTTGAGCCAGCATTTAATGTTAAACTGATAATTGATACCCCCCCCCCCCCCCCCCCCCTCAATTATTTTTGCTTGTTGGGGGGGGGGGGGGGGGGGGGGGGGGCGATTTTTCAGTGATGAGATCACAAATAATCTTCAACTACATGTCCTTTCCCTTAGTGGGCTGCATATTTTAAGGGCTTTGCACTCACCCGTGACCCTATCTTTGCGCCAGCTTGGAGCGCCCAAAATAGTCCCATTCCATTGATTTTTAATCTGTCTGCTTGGAACCACCTGGCTTGTACTTTCATGGCCATATCAAAAAAGAAAATGAAAAGAGTCATCAACTTTCAGACGCAATAATTAAAAAAAAATTGAAAACAATCCATTTGCGCCAGTCTATAAATACTCGATTCCTTAAGCAAGGCCTTTGCGCATTAATTTTGGGTGTGCAGCCTGTGTGGGTTCCATGGCAACTTGTCGACTTTTGAAAACTTTGATCGCATGAAATGGAACCTCCCCCCCACTCTCCTCTCGACCCCTCAAACAAAACAAAAAACAAAAAACGACGAAACAAAACCAAAACAACAACAAAAAACAAAACAACAACAACAACACAAAAACAGTAGCTCATTACGGTGTTAAAATATTGTCACCTTGCGTTTCATGGACAGACAAAAATTCGAGAGGGGGAAACTCACGGTTGCTGTTGTTGTTGTTGTTGTTGTTGTTTCTTCTTTGTTATTCTTGTTCTTCTTCTTCTTCACTTCTTCTCTCTGTGGCTCTGTGTCTCTGTCTCTGTCTGTCTGTCTGTCTGTCTCTGTCTTTGTCTCTCTCTCTCTCTCTCTCTCTCTCTCTCTCTCTCTCTCTCTCTCTTCTCTCTCTCTCTCGCTCGCTCTCGCTAACTCGCTAACTTAACATCTTCGCTTTTGAATTAAAAGGATCCAGACTCCAAAGTTTCGCTTTTGAATTAAAAGGATCCAGACTCCAAAGTGAACACACACACAGAAGACTAGTACAAAACACAAGTTTTACATTGACAATCTCCAGTCTGCAAAACAAAACAACAACACACACACACACACACACACACACACACACACACACACACACACACACACACACGTTTTAGTACCATGTCATTTCCCTGGCATTCATCAATCTTCCCCCAGTATGTGTACGTGCAGGTACTCCAGGATACGAAAAGCGTCGGCGCTTCTGATTGGAAAGCAAGAGCGGGTGGCATGAGATAGATGGCTGGGGGGTAGGGGTTTGGGGGATGGGGAAAGGGTGGGGGTGGGGGGTGGGTCGGGGGGTGGGGGTGGGGATGATATGAAAGGTCACCATAGCAACTGCTGTGTACGATGAGGATATTAATGCGCCAGCGTGGTCTTGTTTGCCCAGCTTGATAGCAGCTTGGCCGATGTGTATGCTTCATTGTTTAAAAAAACAAAAAAAAAGGTCCCTTATGCAGCACACGAAGGCTCTCCTCTCTCTCTCTCTCTCTCTCTGTCTCTCTCTCTCTCTCTCTCCTCTCTCTCTCTCTGTGTGTTTCACGCTGGGGGACTCCTTGGAAGAGACTTCTCCTCTAGGAGGAATCTCTCTCTGGGGGTGTTTCACGGTGGGGACTGGTTGGAACAGACTTGTGGGGTAAGGAAGGGGGCTGGGGAAGAGGAGGAGAACAGATGGTTGGCGATGGGGAAGATGCAATGGGGGAGACGGGGAGAGTGGGGTGGGGGTGGGGGAGAGGGTTTGTGGAAAGAACTGGAGCTTGGGAAAAGGAAGGGGAGGGAAGGGGGGGGGGGGGGGGGGGGGGGGGGGGGAAGGAGAGGAAGGGAGGTCCCACAACGTCATCAAAGCAGGACTGGAACAGCATCATGTCACGTGGTGCTTGTGAACACGTGGCTCATCTCCGGGTGATAAACAATACTCTCTCTGTTCCGATTGCCATCTTCCCATGCAGATAATTGGAAGAGGTAGGTTTGAGGGGGGAGGGGGGGGGGGGGGGGGGGGGGTGTGACGTGACGTCACACCCTGTTTCTTGCTCCATATGGGGAGGAAAGTACGCGTTATACTGCGGAAAACAAACATAAACAAACAAACAAGCAAAACAAAGAAACAAACAAACACAAAACATACAAATAAACAAACAAAAAAACAAAGAAAGAAACAAACAAAAACAAACGAAAAAAAAAAAGCAAGCAAATTAACAAAACCAACCAACCAACCGAACAAACAAAACAACCAACAAACAAAAACAAACGAGCAAAAGCAAAGAAAACAAACAAACAAACGAATAAAATCAAACCAACAAGCAAGAACTAGACAAAATCAATGACGTCACACCATGGTTC
>JADBJO010003560.1:170000-172500 GCA_016801955.1 Conus betulinus
GTTGACACGACAGCAGCTTCCATATGAGCTTCATGGGCAAAAAAAAAAAAAAAAAAAAAAAAAAATCGCGTGCGTGTATAATGCGATCAAGCCATCCCCTCCACACACCGCCCACCCACCCCCCTCCCCCCTCTATCGCTCAACCCGTCCCGCCCTCTCCCGCGCCTTACCCATTCTCTGCCTAACCATCCCTCTCTCTCTTTCTCCCTCTGTCTCTCTGTTTCTGTCCCTGTATTTGTCTCAGTTTCTGTCTCTGTCTTGGTCTGTCTTTCTGTCTCTGTCTCTCGCTGTCACACCACATACCCCCTTCCTGTCTATCTGTCTGTCTGCCCTGCCTGTCTGTCTGTACGTCTGTCTGTCTGTGCCATACAGGCATACCTCCCTCCATCTCTGTCACACACAAACTCTCTCTGCGTCTCTCTCTCTCTCTCTATCGCTCCTCTCTCTCTCTCGCTCCCCTCTCATCCTCTCTCTCTCTCTCTCTCTCTGTGTCTCTCTCGCTCTCTGTCACACTCACACATATTCTTTCTTCCTCTCTTCCCCCCTCTCTCTCTTGCTGAAAACACACACACACACACCACACACACACACACACACACACACACACCACACACACACACACTCACACACACACACGCATACACACACACACACACACACACACACACACACACACACACACACACTCACACACACACACACACACACACGCACGCACGCACACACACACACACACACACACACACACACACACACACACACACACACACACACACACACACACACACACACACACACACACACACAAACTCTCCTTCACTCCCTCTCTCTGTTACAAACACATTCTCTCTCTCTCTCTCTCTCTCTCTCTCCTCTCTCTCTCTCTCTCTCTCTCTGTTTCTATCTCCCGCCTCCCCCCCCCCCCCCTCTCTCTCTCTTCTCTCTCTGCCACATACGCTTGCAGCATCTGACTTTTGCCTGTGGGTGATGCGGTAAGCAGTGAGGGAGGAAGATACACAGGATTATGACACCTACATACAGCCGGGCCTAGGCAATGGTTTATGACACCTAGGCAATGATTATGACACCTAGGCAATGATTATGACACCTAGGCAATGGTTATAACCGAGGCATGGTTGCGTGTTGTCGTGACGACGTCAGTAGAATTATGGCTCCATTCCTGATAAGCCTGCATGCTGTTGACAGAAGGAAACAAAGAAACAACAAACACACTATAACGAACCTACTTTGCATCATGTTTCGCTGCTTGTACGGTTGTCTTTGGAAAGACAGTAGAAAAGGAGTGAGAAAATTACTGGTAATGAGAAAATTAGAGTTAGGAAGGAGGGAGGGAGAGAGAGAGGGAGAGAGAGAGAGAGAGAGAGGAGAGAGAGAGAGAGACAGAGAGAGAGAGAGAGAGCGCGCAGAGGGTTAGGTCGAGAGAGAGAGACAGACAGACAGACAGACAGAAGCAGACAGACAGGACAGACAGACAAAGAGACAAAGAAGAGGAGTGAGAGAGACAAGAGAGACAGAGAGAGTAACAGGGTGTGTGTGTGTGTGTGTGTGTGTGTGTGTGTGTGTGTGCGCGCGCGGCGCGCGCGCGGTATGTGTGTGTGTGGTGTGTGTGTGTGTGGTGTGTGTGTGTGTGCGCGCGTTGCGTGTATGTGTGTGTGTGTATGTAAGTGTTCTTCCAATGTGTGTGTGTGTGTGTAGTGTGTGTGTGTGAGTGTGTTTTCTTCAGAGAAAGATTTAGAGAGAGGGAGGAGATCCACGTTAAGTGAGAGAGAGACAGAGAGTGTGTGTGTATTTTGTGTGTGTGTGTGTGTGTGTTGTGAGAGAGGAGAGAGGAGAGAGAGAGAGAGAGAGAGAGAGAGAGAGAGAGGAGAGAGAGAGAGAGAGAGAGAGAGAGAGAGAGAGAGAGAGAGGCAGAAAGACGGACACACAGAGACAGAGGTAGAAGAAAAATGACCAGATCTGTGTGGATATTTTCATGTTTCTATTCAAAAATGAACCTCGAGAATGAACTCTTTATATTCAGAAAAATAAACTAAGAGTCACGCACGCACACACACACACACACACACACACACACACACACACACACACACACCACGTACGTACGCACGCACGCACGCACGCACGCACGCACGCACGCACGCACGCACTCACGCACACACACACACACACACACACCACACACACACACACACACACACACACACACACACGCACAACGAATAGAGTACACCAGTGCCTCACTAAATTTGATCTCTATCCCCCCCCCCCCCCCCCCCCCCACCCCCCCCCCCCCCCCCCCCCCCCCCGACCGATCCCCCCGTCCCCCGTTCCCCCTGTTCACTACTCGCAATGCATAATAAGAATAACGAACAGGAACAAAAACCCTCTTTTTTTCTCTCCATATTCTTCAGACTCGGCAAAAAGCTCACGGAAGCGAGTTGACAGAACGTGACGTCCACAGCAAAGTATGAATAGGGCT
>JADBJO010003560.1:190000-192500 GCA_016801955.1 Conus betulinus
CTCGAAAATATGAAAACTCCTCTGCTATGGCGTTCATATGACATCCTGTGTCTACACTGTCCATGAGAAGACTGCCATCTTTTCTGTCTAAATCCCTGTGCTATCCCTATGGCCATCGCATGAAATTTAATTAGGGAATGAAGGTAAATATCGGGCGAAAGATGTTTTTGCACTTTGCTAAAAGGTAACGAACAAGAACAAAGAACAGACATATCCACGGTGACCGCGATAGCTCAGCGGATAGTGTGTCGGGCTGTGGAGCGTGTGAATAGCGCGTGCAGCGACTACCAATCAGAAAATGTTACAGTTGTGAATGGTGCCTTGACACCGACACCACCACCACCATCACCACCACCACCATCAACAACAACTCCAAAACAACATCAATAATGGTAGTACAACACTGGAAAAGATCTTCTGCCAGACGTCTTGCCTTTGAAGAGAAGATACCAGTTAATTAACCTATTTGCTTACATGATGAAATGAATTAATGAATAGAAGGAAGCTGAACGAAAGATTAAACTGTTTGAACTTTGTCTTTCTTTCTTTTATTTTTTCTAATTTTCTCTCTCTCATCTCTGCTCTCTCTCTCTCTCTCTCTCTCTCTCTCTCTCTCTCTCTCTTCAAAGAGGCTATGGCTTTTATGAATAAAATGTCCATGGCTGTGTCTATGTCTCTCCACTCTACCAACTACTCTCTCTCTCTCTCTCTCTCTCTCTCTCTCTCTCCCCCCCCCCCCCCCCCACCCCCCCCCCCCCCACGCTCTCTGTGGCCATTCTACCAACTACTCTGTCTGTCTTTTTTGTCTCTGTCTCTCACACTGCACTCTACCTACTACTACTCCCTTTCTCTCTGAGTCTCGTTTCACAAGTATTGCGTTCCTCCGGTTCATTTCCTGCGGATAGCTGGTGTCTCGTGTATTACATGTGCTCATCCATCTCTCCCCTGGTACTTAATGGAATGTGTCGTTGATGAAACCGCTGACACCGCCCCACCTGCCCTGTACCCGTGGTTTTGCATCGTGGACGTGTGGATTTGGGGGGCTGTGGGATCGATCCCCCCATCAGATACACTACTTGTGTGTGTGTGTGTGTGTGTGTGTGTGTGCGTGCGTGCGTGTGTGTGTGTGTGTGTGTGTGTGTGTGTGTGTGTGTGTGTGTGTGTGTGTGAGTGTATGTGTGCGTGTGCGCGTGTGCGTGCGCGCGCATGTGTGTGTATGCGTGCGTATATGAGTATGTGTGTGCGTGTCTGTGTGTGTGTTCCCCATGCATCCTGACCAGAAGTACTGTGGACGTGAATAGGAAGACTGGAAGCGCACAGTCGAGTTTCATCCACTTAATGGACGGCATTCCTGAGAGTGCTGATCAAATTTCCTAACACCGCAGGTGTCCGTTTCTTCCAGGCCTAGCTGATGACACCGGGATGTTTTTTTAGAATTGGAGGCGGAGAGTTCAGCTCTGTCCCTATACTCTGCGACCTTTAATGGATTGGCGGAACAGGCATCTTCTTTATCATCCTTGTCGTTATTGTTCATCACGAAATGTTGTTGTATCCTGTCAGCCTTTCGTGCCCTGCTCTCATTGCGATCGCATTTTTCATTTCCTCTCTCCGAGTCCACAGCAGGGATCGTATCAGAAGTCGTTGACTTCGGCACAATTCACAGGGACTGTCGTTGCATGGACATGGTCATGCTCGCACTCTCTCTCTCGCTGATTTGGCGACTAAAGCAAGCATTGTCTGTAGGGCGGGGGGGGGGGGGGGGGCTTGGTAGGTTTTGGTGTCCTGCGTATCTTGGATTAGAACATAAATGTCAGTACACTACCAAAGCACTTCGGCGGCAATGCGGTGTCTCCTCGGGTGGGTTGCCTCTTGATGACTTGAAAGTTCTTTGCGCTCTCTCTCTCTCTCTCTCTCTCTCTCTCTCTCTCTCTGCTCTCTCTGCTGTCTCTGTCTCTGTCTCTCTCTCTCTGCTCTCTCTGTCTCTGCCGCTCTGTCTCTGCTGTGTCTCTGTCTGACTCTCTCTCTCTCTCTGTCTCTCTCATTCTGCTCTCTCTGTCTCTCTCTGTCTCTGTCTCTGTCTCTGTCTCTCTCTCTCTCTCTCTCCTCTCTCTCTCTCTCCCATCTCTGTCTGTCTGTCTGTCTCTGTCTGTCTGTCTCTCTCTCTGTCTCTGTCTCTCTGTGAATCTCCGCCTATCCGTCTCTGTCTTTTCTGTCTGAATATCTGATGGTACAGAACTGTGTTGATTATGGGCTTACCGAGTGATACTTGGCCGTGGTGATACTAGGGTCTAATAGTATATAACCCAGTTAGTAATGTGTCCCCTAGAATGATTTGTGACCTTAATGATACTAGGAACTAATCGCACAGAACCCTGTTTTAACAGATCCCACAGAATGATTCTTGACCTTAATGGTACTAGGATCTAATCGCAAAGAACCCTGTTTTAATAGCTCTTACAGAATGATTCTTGACCTTAATGGTACTAGGATCGAATCGCAC
>JADBJO010003560.1:202500-205000 GCA_016801955.1 Conus betulinus
TTGTTTGTTTGTTTTCTTTTTCTCCTCAAGTGAGACCTTTTGAAGAGACCGAAATCTTAGCAGACAGCCGACGGAAATAGAGATTCGTTTTTCTCACTGTGGTGAGCCCCTCCGCACCCCACCCACCCCACCCCCCCACCCCACCCCAGCCCACGCCCTCCCTTCCCCTGCAGTGACTCCTCCCATGGTTGAAAGAGAAGAAGAAGAAGAAGAGGGGAGGAGGAGGAGGAGGAGGAGAGAGGAGGAGGAGAAAGAAGAAGAAGAGAAAGAAGAAGAAGAAGAAAGAAAAAAAGAAGAAGACCCAGAAAAAATATCTGACTGACGCAGGGCGCTTCATAACCTGCAAGGGGGGAAAAAATCAAAAAAAGAAATCGGAGGAAAAAATATTGATACGCATACTACTCACACAGTCAAGACAAATGAAAGTTTAAAGCATCTATGCGATTGACAAGATGCACGCTTTGCGTGTGACTCGTTGCTGCTAAAACACCACATTATTATAATCACGAGTTAATAATTGCTTCGGTCGGCTACATTCACATACGCACTTACACACCAGATTATACGAATGCTAAACTGCCTAAACAATTAGAGCACAGCAGAAAAACAGATAGAATCTAAGGTACAACAGTGGTTGGACTGGTCAGTACATTGTACTTAAATGTCTTCTCAGTGATGTTTTTGAATGTAATCGCTTGTCCATTACTTTGTCTTTCTGTTTGTGTGTCTGTCTGTCTGTCTGTCTGTCTGTCTGTGTCTATCACTGTCTGTCCCTGTCTCTGTCTGTCTGTCTGTCTGTCTCCCTCTTCTTCCTCCCCCCCCCCCTCTCTCTCTCTCTCTCTCTCCAGTTATGTGATTGTATTATATCCAGTGAATGTATAATGAAAACAAAAAACAAAGCGAGGAAGGCATAGTAAAAGGAGGAATGAGAATTAAATGAAAAACAGAGAGAGAAAGAGACAGACAGAGAGAGAGACAGACAGGCAGACAGACAGACCAAAGAGACCGACAGAGACAGAGAGAGAGAAGAAAAAGAGAGAATACAGAGGTCGGAAAAAAAAAACATAAAACAAGAAACAGTAAACGAAAGAAGAGAGAAAGTGAGAGGGGAGGGGGAGGGGGGGGGGGGGGGGGGGGGGGGGGGGGGTAAGGGAGAAGAGAAGAGAAGAGAAGTTCGAAGAGAATACGAATAATTTACGAGCAGACAGGCTAAAGTGGATTTAACAGAAAAGGCCTTTTTTTTAACACAGGAAAGGAAACCATTTCAAGAAACAGCAAAACCTAGAACAAAACGAACAGTAAAGAAAAAAAAAATGCTGGAAACACAAAAAAAAAAGAAATTCACCAAAGACAGGAAAAAGAAATATAACGAAACTAAACTAAAAAAAAAAAAGAAATACCCATATATTCAGATGTATACATGCGCACCCGTGCGAACACAAGAAAACATAAACAAACACAACATAGGAGAGAGAGAGAGAGAGAGAGGAGAGAGAGAGAGAGAGAGAGAGAGAGAGAGAGAGAGAGAGAGAGAGAGAGACGGGGGGGAGGAGTGGAGTGGAGGGGGGGGGGGAGACGGAAACAGGTTGGCACTTTATAGGGGTGGTGCGTGTATTGTGGAGCGAGGCGAGGTGGTTGGGGGACGAGGTGGTTGGGGGAGGGGGCAAGTGAGGGAAGGGGGGGGTGGGGAGGGGGGAGGGGGGGTAAGGGGGGGGAGGGGTCGAAGAATTTACAGAAATGGCTAGCAGAAAAAGAGAAAGAAAGCAAAACTGTTCAGACAAGAGTTTATGGGGAGATGGAGTCTTTTCAACTGCCTGAAGGAAGGAAAAGGGTGAGAGGAGAGAGGTCGAAGGTGGAGATGGAGGGACAAGAGGGGGGGGGGGGGGGGGGGGGGGGGGGGGCTGATGGGTGTGACGGAAAACGGAAAAGAAACGGGAGGTAAGGAGGGGGGGGGGGGGGGTAATTAGATTTAGTTTTTTGATAAAATTGTTTATCCTTGTAAGAAGGTTATTTTTTTTTTTTAATGTTCCACTCCCTTTGTGAACTGTCAGCAAGAGCACAAACACGAAAACAGCTTTGCATGCGCAGTTCATTTTATGTGTTGTGTAAAAGGGACTTATTTCATAACACTTCTTGTGCGTACTAATATGAAAAGCACTTCTTATTTCAATGTACTGCATACAGTGATGTGCGTGCAAAATGTTCCTTTCTTACTTTGGATGTTTGTGAAAGGCAAAATGTTGCTTCTCTGTTATCGTCTGATGACGACTGTATGATCAGGTCAGTCGCTAAATTCATTACAGAAGCAATGAAAATAAGACAAAAGCATTTATAATATGTATGAAAAAAAGAAGGATTTGAACTCAAAAACATGACTAAAAGCATGTGGAATATAGTTCAGTAATATAGTCATCGTCTAAAAGAGTGGATGGTCGGATCAATCCGTATTACATTTCATTTTGTGTGTCGTGTGTGTGTGTGTGTGTGTGTGTGTGTGTGT
>JADBJO010003560.1:220000-225000 GCA_016801955.1 Conus betulinus
CAATCAGCTACTTTCAGCTTTTCTCGATGTAGACGCTAAATGTAGCTAGCAGTTTAGCTGACTTATGCATTCAAAATCCTTAATCTGTTTCATCAACAAATCAGCGTGGCCATGAATCATGTTCATCTGATGTGCAGTATCCTGGCATGATTTCGCTTTGTAACCCTGCCCATTGACAAAGGCAGAAGGCCTGGCTCTGTAAATGTTATCTCTGTTTCTGTCTGTCTCTATCTGTCTGTCTATCTGCCTGTCTATCTGTCTGTCTCTCTCTGTCTCTGTCTGTCTCTCTCTCTCACTTTCTCCACCCTCTCTCTCTGTCTGTCTCTCTCTCTCTCTCTCTCTCTCTCTCAAATTCTTTACCAAGTGAGTTTTGGTTTGGATGATTTCACTGTTCACAAATTTCAGTTCTGAAAAAAAAAATTGTGTATATGTATTCCATCACGAGGGGCAATGGCCTATACTATAATGAATAAACTTTCCGTATTCTCTCTCTCTCTCTCTCTCTCTCTCTCTCTCTTCGCCCGAGTTCTTAACGTTGGGTGTGTTGTGTGTCAGACACAGGAATGGGTGTGTACGGTGTGCGAGCGGCGACGCAAACTGATGATGAGCACGGGCATGTGGTACCACGGCTACCACCCCGACTCAGATCTGCCCCTGGAGAAAAAAGATGACCACTCAGGAACGCGAGGAAATGGTAAGTAGGAGGAAAGGTTAGGGAGCTTGGGGGTGGGTGGGTGGACGCTGTGGGGGGGAAGCGGTGAAGGAAGGGAATTGGAAGAGAAAGTTAAGGGAGAGCGGGAGGGGGCTGGGCGCTTTTGTCGGGATCCTTTGACCGCTTGATTTGTTGTTGTTGCTGTGGATGAATATGGTTATTCTTGTTTCTGTGTGTTCTGACTCAAGAGTCAAATAAAACTTTACCTTAGGGAAATTTTCGGCCAGCTACTGCTGATCTTCATCGGCCCCGACTGAGTGGTAGTTGTGGTGGGTGTTGGTATTTTCGGAGTTTGTCCTCACTGGTGGAGTGATAGATGTTCAGCACACTCTTGTAAATGCGGGGCAGGTCACGGCCTTATTCTTGTTATTAGTGGTGGTGAAGGTGTTGTTGGTGCTGTTTGAGTTCTCGGTGTGTGTGATGGTGTTGTTGATGATGTAAATGCTGTTTGTGCTTATGTTGTGATGGTGTTGATGCTGTTAATGTTCTCGAAGATAGTAATGGTATTTATTGCTGATGCTGTTAGAGACGGTGATGGTCTTGCCTATAACGGATGTTGGTGGTGGTGTTAATTTTGTTGATGCTGTTGATGTTGGAAGTGGTAACGGAATCGCTGATGCTTTTAGTATTGTTGCTAGTGGGTTTTGGTGCTGTAAATGCTGTTATCCCTGGTAGTGATGGTGTGTGTTGTTGTGGTGGTGGTGTTGTTGATAGTATGTTGGTGCTCTTGATCTTAGAGTGGTGGGATGGTATTGGTGATGCTAGTTGCTAAGTGAGGCGACTACAGGTGGCGTTGTATGCCCATCTTGGGTCGAATTTGACGAGATAAGTGATGTGTTCGTTCTTCATTTTCATTGTCCTGATTGTTGTTAATCTTGCTTGAAGGAGACCCAAAAGGTCGAAACGCGTCGTGCTTTGTCTTGCGATTCGTTTGTTCCTGTTTGGCGGATGTTTTACCAAAGACTGTTGATGTTGTTGCTGGTGGTGATGGTGGTGCTGATGACGTTAATGTTGTCGGACATTGTGAGGATAGATGCCGCTAATATTGTTGAATGTGGTGATAATTTGTTGATGCTGATAAATTGGAGACAGCGGATGGTTTGTTGATGCTTTTAATCTTGTTATTGGAAGTATCGGTGTTGTGGATGCTACTATTATTCTTGGTGACGATAGTGTTGTTGATGCCGTTATGCTGTTGTTGTTGTTGTTGTTGTTGTTGGTGGTGGTGGTGGTGTGGTGGTGGGTGATGCTGTTGATGTTGTTTGTAATGGTTGATGATGATGATGTTAATGCCGTTATTGTTGGAAGTGGTAATGATAGTAGTATTGACAATTCTTATAGCTGTATCTGGGGATGATAGAAATTCTTATTGTTGCTGTTGCCGGTTTTGTTGTGGTTTTCTCCTTCTTTCCCAGTTTTTCCAGTTTTTTTTCCTTTCTTCTCCCGCATTTGTTTTCCTCCTTTTCTCCGTTTCGTCCTTTCTGTTTTGTTTCTTGTTTAACTGAAAAACGAAGTCCACTTGTTATGGTTAACTTAACGATGCATGTTTCTTTCCCTCCCCCCCCCCCCCCCCCCCCCCCCCCCCCCCCCCCCCCCCCCCCCACACCCCCCCCCCCCCCCCCCCCCCTTCCTCCCCCACCCCCCACCCCCCCCCCACCTGTTCCCCCACCCCCCCCCCCCCCCCCCACCCAACCCCCACACCCTTCGCCCCCCCGCCCCCACACCCCCCTTCTTTCCCCTTCTTCTTCTTCTCCCTTCTTCTTCTTCTTCTCTTCCTTCTCGTCACTCTCCCCCCATCTCTCTTCTCTCTTCTTCTTCTTCTTCTTCTTCTTCTTCTCTTCTTCTCTTCTTCTTCTTCTTCTCCTCTTCTTCCTCCTCCTTTCCTCCCCTCCTCTTCCTCCTCCCCCTCTCCTACTACTCCCCTTGTTTTCTCTTGAAAAATTAAATGAAAATAGATGTTCCGATTTTCTAGCTCATTTGCTGATTTCCCTTCCTTTCTTTTTATTCTTTCTTTCTTTCGTTTTTTTATCCCTCTTATTCTCCTCCTCGCCCTTCTTTCTCTTCACCGCCTCATCTTCCTCATTCTCCTCCTCCCGAACTTCGTCTGCTTCTTCGTCCTCTTCTCTCCTTTGAAAATTGAATTTTAAAAATGACGTTGATATTTCAAGGGCTATTTCATTTTTTTTTAATCAACTTCCTCTTTCAACCTTCACTTCTTCTTCTTGTTCTTCTCCTCCTCCTCCTCCTCCTCGTCATCCTCCTCGTCATTTTGTTTTTTGTTGTTTTTGCTGTTGTTATTGTTGTTGTTGTTGTTTTTTGTTGTTCTTCTTCTTCTTTTCTTCTTCTTTCTTTCTTCTTCTTCTTCTTCTTCTTTTCTTCTTCTTCTTCTTTCTTCTCCTCCTCCTCCTCATTCTCCTCCTCCTCCCTCATTCTCCTCCTCCTCCTCCTTTCAATTCCTATTCTTCCTCTTTCTTCCTCCCCCTTCTCATCATCATCTTTATTAATTTTTTCGTATTTTTGTTTCTTTCTTTCCTTCCTTCTTTCGTTCCTTCCTTCCCTTCCTCGTCCTCCTCCTCCCCTCCTCCTCCTTCTTTTTCTCCTCCTCCTCCTCTTTCTTCTTCTTCTTCTT
Organism: Conus betulinus; assembly: GCA_016801955.1. Lineage (NCBI taxonomy): Eukaryota > Metazoa > Mollusca > Gastropoda > Neogastropoda > Conidae > Conus > Conus betulinus. The sequence continues at coordinate 223,342 of JADBJO010003560.1, forward strand.
CTTCTTTCTCTCGTACCCTTTTCCTTTTGAGTTGCTTTGTCTCTCATTCTCTCTTCTTTTTTTTTTTATTATAATATCCATTATTCTTTCTTTATTTCTTTCATCCTTTCTTTCTTTCTTTCCTCCCTTTCATCCACCTTTTCGTCCTCTTTTCCCCTCTTCATGCCGTTCATCTTCCGTCACTTTTCACTTCATCTTCCGGCTTCCTTCCTAATTTACAGTTGTCTTCCCTTTGATCATCAGCTGGTCTGTGCCGTGGAGGTAGGTAGCCCAGAACTCTATTTTGGGCACTTGATTAGGATCATGATAATCTTCTTCTTCTTCTTCTTCTTCTTCTTCTTCTTCTTCTTTATCGTCGTCGAAGTCGTCGTTGTCGTCGTCGTCGTCGTCATCATCATCTCCATCTTGTTGTTGTTGTTGTTGTTGTTGTTGTTGTTGTTGTTGTTGTTCTTCTTCTTCTTCTCTTCTTCTTCTTCTTTGTCTCCTACTTTTTTTTTTTAAGATTGTATCCATTATTCGCTTCTTTCTTTCTTCTTTCTTTCTTTCTTTCTTTCTTTTCTTTCTTTCTGCCGTCTTCTTCCATCGTTCTCATATCTACCCCCTCCCCCCTTTCATGCTGTTTATCTTGAGTAACTTTTCACTTCGTCTTCCGGCTTTTCCTAATTTACAGTTGTCTTCCCTTGATCATCATCTGGTCTGCACGCGTGGAGGTAGGTAGCCCAGAGCTCTAGTTTTTGGGCGCTTGATTAGGATCACATGAGACAATCTTCTCATTTTCCTGCCCTCTGATGACATCCCCTTGACCAAACATTCTTCATCTTGGGATTGATGTTTCTTCGTCTTCTACCTCTTTCCATTACCTGTGTGTTCTCCTGTTGATACGAACTCAGATTTCGTCTTCGTTTTTCTTTCCCCTTTCTTTTTTCTTCTTTTTTTCCTTAGGGCTTCGTTTATCGCTGTTTCTCCCTTCATCATCGTCATCGTCGTCATCATCATGATCATCATGATCATGATCATGATCTTCTTCGTCTTCTTTTCTTCTTCTTCTTCTTCTTTTTCTTTTTCTTTGTTTCTTTGTCGGTCGTAGTCGTCGTCGTCGTCGTCGTCATGATCATCATCATCATCATCATCATCATCATCATCATAATCATTCATCTCTTCTTCTTCTTCTTCTTCTTCTTCTTCTTCTTCTTTCTGGTCTTCTTCTCTTCTTTCTCTCCTCCTCCTCTTCTTCTTCTTCCTTCTTCTTTGAGCTCTTTTCTCTTATTGTTCTTCTTGTTTGTTCTTCTTGTTTTCTTGTTGTTGTTCTTCTCCTTCTTGCTTCGTCTTCTGCAACCCTTTTCCTTTTGAGTTGCTTTTGTCCTCCTCATTTTTTTTCTTTATTTTTTGTATCCATTATTTGTTCTTCTTTCACCCCCCCCCTCTTCTGGCCGTCTTCTTCCATCTTTCCTGTATCTCACCCCCCCCCCCCCCCCCCCCCTCCCCTCCCCTTCATGCTGTTCATTTTCCGTCACTTTTCACTTCCTCATCCAGCTTCCTTCCTAATTCACAGTTGTCTTCCCCTTTGATCATCATCTGGTCTGTGCCGTGGAGGTAGGTAGCCCAGAGCTCTATTTTTGGCGCGCTTGATTAGGATCACATGAGACAATCTTCTCATTT
>JADBJO010003560.1:232500-235000 GCA_016801955.1 Conus betulinus
AAAAAAAATCTAGGCACGCTTTTAGATATTGAATTGGCCTTTGTCAAGGTTATTGATAATACACGAAAAATGTCAGTCAAGGTTCTATTGTCTACAGAAACAGAAATATTGGCGTCCTTTCAATGATTTTACAAACTTATTACATTTACTTTCAAACTGTACATTTTAAAGGCTAAATGATAACATGATACATTTATGAATGTTAAACCTCGTGCAAATATTTTTTTCGGTTTTGTCTGATAGTATGTTCATTCTTGTTTTTGTGTTAGCTGTTGCATAAAACACAGTTCCTCTTTTTCGAGAGAGTTTTCAGTATTTCTGATCTTCTCCTATCTTTTTTTTTTTCACTTCCAGTCTGTTTAAAGAGTTGGGTCAGTCATTACTGCTCCTCTCCTATCTTTTTAAAAAGTCAATTCAGTTTTGTCACTGTTCCTCTCTCTTGTAATAACACCCCCCCCCCCCCCCCCCCCCCCCCCCCCCCCCCCCCCCCCCCCCCCCCCCCCCCCCCCCCCCCCATTTCGGCCCCTACTGTGCTTCCCGAATCTGGTCTAGCACCTGTTTCAGCCGCTTTCCGTTCCTCTCCTATCGGCCATTTTCATCCATTACTGCTGTCTTCAATCAGTTCAACACCCGTTACTTAAGTTATTTTTCCCTTACAGTCCCGAATCCGTTTTACCAACCAATTTAACCAATACGCAGAAGACGAAGAGAAGAAAAAGATGCACCCGAAGGTACCAGAGGGACACAGAAAAGTAATGTCCTCAGCTGCCGAAGCAACCAGCCAGGAACCATCCTGTACCACTCTTGAAAACCTGACATATTAGAGTGCTGGCACGCACGCGACTTTCCATTGAGACGTCAAGGGACATAACTGCTCCCTGGCATATGCCATCCTGTGATGCCTTCCCTGGACGCGACGCAACAGAACCTCCACGGAGACGTCCCCGGAGGTTTCATGACGGCTGAATCCACCGGCTAAAGACACCACCACCACCACCACCACCACCACCAAGCAAACTGCTGCACGCACCGTGTAACTGTTTGCTGTTTTGCTGACGGAGTGTGAAACCAGCACAGCTGTAGACATTACCAATCTTCTGTCACGCTGTCTTACGTGCCCTCTGAAGACGATATCCAGGGTTGCGAGTCTTCCCCGCTATCAACAGGACTTTCCCTGTTGGGGTTGTTCCCCTTACCATCACACACGGCCTTTCTCTCCAGAGTCGACCAAAAGGCAGACAAGAAAAAAAAGATACATTCAAGGTTGCCAGTGGACCCAAAAAGAAGTCCTCTCCTATTTTTAACGTCCATTCTAACTACTATCATTCTTCTTCAGTGTGTTTTTAAACATCGATTTCAATTATCACTGTTCCACTCTATCGGATTTTACCAGCCACATTACTGCCGTCTTTAATCTGCTTAACGTCCGTTACATTGGCTACTGTTTTACCACCAGTCTCTTAGATTAAACCATCACTGATACCTCTCCCCCCTCCCCCAGTCGTTTTTTCTCTCTGTAACAGTCCTTACTGCTGTCTTCAATCTGTTTTACATTAGTTGCATTAGCCACTGTTTTCCCGCCAGTCTATTAGGTTAAACCATTACTGGTGTCTCTTCCCCTCCCCCAGATCGATTTTCAGCCAATACAGGCATCACTGCTGTCTTCCATCCGTTTGATAGCAGTTATATTAGTTGCTGTTTCCTTCCAAGCTGTTAGATTAACATTATTGACCCCCCTCCTCCCCTACCTCACCCACCTCCAATCGATTTGATCAGCCATTTTAACCAATGCCGTTAGTTTCAGATCTCCTTAAAACCCATGACATTGGTTACTGTTTCCATGAAGCTAGTTACATTAAACCAATTACTAACCCCCAATTCGCCACCGCCCCCACCCTCGTCTTAGTTATTTCAAAAGCCATTTTAACCAGTACTGCCGTCTCCAATTTGTCACATATCTGTTACATTAGTCACTGCGTCCCTCCAGTCTGTTAAATAAACTGTTGTTGACGACGCCCCCCCCCCCACCCCCCCAGCCCCCCCTCCCCCCCCCCCCTCGCCTCCCCCCCCCCCCCCCCCCCCCCCCCCCCTTCCCTTCCTTCCCCACCCAATCGTTCCTTCCCCACCCAATCGTTTTAGCCAGCCATTTCAACCGTCAGTGTTTTTCTCCAGTCTGTTTCGAAATCCATGACACCCATTACTGATCCCGTTTACATCTGTTTTAACACAGTTTTTTGAACAGTATTCTGCCATTCCTATCTGTGTGAACACCCCATGACGTCTGTGACTGTTCCCCTCCAGTCTGTGTGAAACACCATGACATCCGTGACTATTCCCCTCCAGTCTGTGTGAACACCCATGACATTCATTACTATTCCTTCTTCCTCCCCCCCCCTCTCTCTCTCTCTCCCCCTTCCTCCTTCTTCCCTCACTCTCTTTTCTTCCATTCCTTTCTCTTTCTCTCACTCATCCCCTATCTCTATCACCGTTTCTCTCTTTG
>JADBJO010003561.1:0-17500 GCA_016801955.1 Conus betulinus
TGCTCGGTACTTATCCTTGAATTTATTAGTTTATTGTAATTTAGTCCCTTGCGGATTCATTCCAAGAAACTGCTTGTGTCTTAAGAGGATATCTTTTTTATATTTTCTACTTTTCACAAGAAAATGTAGCTTGTTTTGCTCTTTCATGATTTTCTTTTGCTTCTCAGGTGACACCTTTGGTTAGTTTTTTGAAAACTCAACAAACATACTACGGTATTGCACACCAGCCTTTTTCTAGGATAGCATTCTTCTTAAAACTGAAAAGGCAGAGGAGTCAAATTTACACTTTCCGCGGTCACTGAGGAGAAACAATCAGGTTTCGAAATACCGGTATATGACCAGGAGTTATATGTTAGTGAGCTTCCTCCCCATTGGAGATGTCTCCTTCTTTGGAGACTATAAGCTTGCTGAAGGTTCATTTGAGAAGCATTTATTATTCCCCATTCACCCATTCAAGCACATACTGTTAGTTAGGCAGAATGGTCTACCACTACAGATATGAATGCTTATCACCCCCCCCCCCCCCCCCTATTTCTACTACAATTTAAGACATAAGAGCAAGCTTTGTTTATAATTATATATATATATATATATAGATATATAATATATATATATATATATATATATATATATATATGTTAGAATGGTACAGTGAAAGGTGGACTCTATAGAGTGCAGTGGAAGGTGGGAAGGTGGAGTATTCAGGGTGCAGTGGAAGGTGGACTCTTCGGGGTGCAGTGAAAAGGTGGACTCTGCAGGATGCATTGAATGGTGGACTCTGCAGGGTACATTGGAGGTTGGACTCTGCAGGGTGTTGTGAAGGTGGACTCTGCAAGATGTAGTGGGGGATTGGTACAGGGTGTGGTGAAAGGTGAAACTACAGGAAAAAAAAAAGAAAATGTGCCGTCGTTTCTATATTGATGTAGTCTACTATGACGTCAATAGTATTAATGTCATCGCTGCTAAGGAGATGTAAGTAGCATTGTTCCTGAATAAGCCTTTTGGCGAAAGCTTGGATAAAAAAAAAATGAACTCTGTGGGCGGTGTTGACAACTTATTGTTATAACTATAACTATAACTCTCTCTCTCTCTCTCTCTCTCTCTCTCTCTCTCTCTATATATATATATATATATATATATATATATATATATATATATATATATATATACACACAAATATATACATATATATGTACATATACATGTATACATACATATACATACACATATATAACATTCTGTATTATGTCCAAAGGGACTGCTTTATGCATTGTAACAGTTTTAGGGTGCTGTAATCATACTTGTACTCGTATAATGTACAATGTCATAATCATTCGTAATTCATTCTGGGCCTGCTAACATCGGCGTATATGGGGGCCATTTGGAAAGGAAATCGTTATATACACATTTTTTCAAGCAATGTATTCTGTTTTATATCTGCATTTTAGCTTTTTTAAGAAATACTTGCAGTCTGGGTGATTTCTGTTCTGTTCTTCTACACTGATATAGATAGTGTTTTTGGCAAATAATACAATAAAATAAAATACATGGTCTATATGTATATCTTTATCAAATCCAACTAAGGCTAATGGTTCAGTTATCTGCAATTAAATGCACACATACATTTTTCATTCATCAAAACCACCAGCGTTTCCCAAAAATGTTGTTTGACCGTACAACACCTAAACAGATGTGTGATACTGTCCTTAACAGAGGTACAGAAGGTACAAACATTGCTGTTCAATATACTCATCTTTTTTTTCAGCACGCACAACATTAGTACCAAGACATCTGTGTATTATTCGTAACTGTAACCATTTCATTTTTATGTCAGAAATTTTTACTAAGATAAAGAAAACAGTTTTTTCAGTCATTTTCAACGTTCAATTTTATATCCCAGTTCGTACAGATTTTTCGGGTGTGTATGATTATCTATAAAAACGTCATAATATAATATTGACCCTTTAAAAACTGACGTTAACTTTTTGTAACATACATGCATATTTAAACATTTATTAGTATTTTCAACTTGGATTTTTTGTTTTTTGTATATATTCAATTTTAGCTGCTTTAAAACCAGAAAAGTGACAAAATTAATGTTTATATCATACTTTTGTTTAAACTGTTCATAAGAAATAAACTGGAATTCTCAAGCAAAAAATGAGCAATACAATATATGCCCTTGTTGTTCCATGCTTTTTTCCCCAAATTGTCTTTTTCCCTACTTGTATTCTGTTTGTATAAAAGACTGGTTCCACAAGGAGTTCATAAGAAGTCTTACAGTTAACTTTGTAGAAAAAATTGTTTGTATGCCATACATACCTCTGTCCAAAATACATTTGATTTACAGAAGGAAGAAAGTATTTCTGGTCTATATTTTTTCAATATCGTTTAAAAGTGGAAAGTTAGATGTTATAGTAGTTTTCCATTTTTGTGATGTGTTGTCTGAACTTTTTGCAGCCACGTCACTTTTAGGGAAGAAGCAAACGTTTTCAATTCTGGTAGTCCAAGACCACCGTTTTGGATACTTTTGTGAGCAGTTTTTCTATTTATTTTGACTGGTTTTTTTTTTTTTATTCCACACAAATTTGTAACAGTAGCTTTGTAAAGTCTGAAAAAAAGTGCCAGTTGGGTTAGGTAGTAATATCCACAAATGGATGAGTTTTTGATAAAATAAGCGATTTTAAAACTGCCACTCTGCCCAAAGGAGTTAGTTGTCTTCTCACCCAAATCTTGAGCAAATGTTTCACATCTGCTATTTTTTTCAGAATAATAATATCTGCACAGTTTTGCAAATCGTTGGTAAACCAGATTCCAAGAATTTTAGATTTTTGTGGGTTCCACTCCATACCTAAATGGTCCATGTAACGAACAGCAGAACTTTTTACAGCTCTAGTTCTTCCAGGATTCATATATAACCCCGATATACGACCAAACATTTTGTGTACGTTTATACAGGTTTCAAATGTTTTTTTTTTTGTGTCGCCTGCTAAAAGAATTTCCGTGTCATCTGCATACTGAGAAAGCTTATGTTCGACTGTATTTACAACTATTCCACGCATGTTTACATTTTCCCGAATCATTAATGCTAGAATTTCAACACATCATAGGAATAAATATGGCGATAGTGGATCACCTTGTCTGCATCCATGGTCTATCTCAAACCAATTAGAAACTTGGCCATTGACAAGGACACATGAGCTGATATATTTATAGAATGTTTCACTCCATTTGCAGAAGCCCTGTTGAAATCCAAACGCTTTCAATACTTTAAACATAAGATCCCAGCTCACTGAATCGAATGCTTTTCTCGAAGTCAATGTTTAATAGAAAACCCTGGTGAGTTGTGTTTAAAATCTTTTGGGCAATTGGCAATTGTCCTGGTACAAATCGCGACTGTCATTTGCACAGGTACCATTACAAAACACACTAATGCAGTAGTTAATAGATAGTTATTACCCTGGCGCAAATTGGAATTGTCATTCACCCAGGGGCGACGTGATTCTCATTTGCACTGTCTCACACACACACACACACACACACACACACACACACACACACACACACACACGAACATGTCTTTCCATATTCATATTTAGCTAGCTAGCTAGCTAGCTAGCTAGCTAGCTAGCTAGCTAGATAGATAGATAGGGAAAGAAAACAGACAAACCTTTTGTACACCTGACGTCGCCGTAAAATGTGTGTGTCTGCACGTGTGTGTGTTTTGGAGGGATGCAGGTGGGGTAGGGGAAAAACTGACAAACCTTTGTACACCTGACATCGCTGTTAATTTTGTGTGTGTGTGTGTGTGTGTGTGTGTGTGTGTGTGTGTGTGTGTGTGTTGTGTGTGTGTGTGTGGGGGATGGGGTAGGGGAGAGAGACAGAGGGAGACAGAGATAGAGAGGGGGGGTGGGGGTGGAGAACACAGAACAGGAAACGGCCAACTGGACTATGGAAAAGGTGACTGATAGTTTAAGATGGAATTTTCGGAAAATGCAAGACTAGTAAAACAATACGTTTAATTCAAAAGCCAGCAACACATTTTCAACGACTTCCTTGTGTCAAAATTGTCTGTTTTGTGCTCAGAGAAAAAAATAAATGTCGAACTGTCAATATTCCACAACATCTCTGGCAAGGAAGCGATTGATAATTTTTCCCCAATCCAAGTGACTACATAAATTCATGTACCACTGAAGCTATTTTTTTTTTTTCTTTTCGTTTCTTTGTTGTGTTAAGTTTAGATACTCTCGTCTACGTTTTTTTTCCCCTTTTTATGGAACGTTTTAAAATGTTGCTAAAGCATTCTTCCTTTCAGCAGAAATGGTGCTTTAGGAGGGGAGCAAGTATTAAGGAGTACTCACAACATATGGCTCATGTTTGTGTCTTCTTCTTCTTCTTCTTCTTCATCTTCTTCTTCTTGTAATAGCAATTATTATCATAAAAAGCAAAGATTATATTTCAGATCAGATTGTAAAAAGAATCTTAACCCAACAAGCATGCAAAACAACAAAGACAATTGGAAAACAAATTACCATAAAACAGTGTTTCAAATATCAATTTTATTTAAATGTCCCTTACGGAAGGATGTTTTTCATCTTCAGTTCCGCGTCAAGGCAAGAACTTTCTAAAACTTTGTTTGTGGTTTTTGTCGTGTTTGATTTCTTTCTTGATCTGAATTTCCTGCCAAACAGAGACCAGAACGTTTCCCTGTAATGAGATCCCATGGCATAATATACAAAAATGTTCAGGGTGGCATTGAAATACAGAAAAGTGTCTCCGAGCCATAGAACTGTTAAGAAAAAATTATGATAGCGTCCTCCAGACCTCATGCCTGGAATGAAGTGCCTGGTAAGGTGGTTGAGAGCTTCAGGTGAGAAACAGACAATGAACAGATGGAGTTCACCACCAGCATCTTGGTCAGTGCCAGTTCACCGGTGGATATTGACGAGGAAGTTTCTGATCTCCACTTCACGATCTGACGAAGTTTGATGATCGTCAGTATTGTCGTTGTCGTCACCACCGTCAGCACTGTCCCAGGTAGAGCACCACCAAATATGATTGTGTCCAAATTGTCAATGAACTTTCTGTGAGCTTTGTAGACAGTTCCTTCTACCAACGACGTTACAACCCTTCCAGATGTGGGGTCATACATACAGCCGACGCGGTATCGGAAAACCACTATAAAGAACAGACCCAGTACCACAATGTAGATCACTATGATAATAACTGCCATGGTTCGTGTACGGAACAGGCGTTGGAATTTGAGTGGACAAAAAACACAGAGACATCTCTCCGTTGCAATAATGGCAGATAGGATCCCAGAGACATATCCAGAGCCACCAAAACCAGATAGATGGTTGTTGTTTACAAACTTATTCACTGGACCAAATCTTTCTTTTGTAGTAAATTGCGTATGCAATTGCTCGCCCAAAGCAAACATGGCATAAATCAAAAATCAAGTCATTTAAAGACAAAGCAAACAGACATAGGTTGATGCGATCTTTAAGACCCTGTTTGTAAAACACCGCCATGTTGATGACGTTAGCTGGACCACCTATCAGAAAGAGCAACCCCAATGTATTGATCTGGATCTTACGAACAACATCTTTCACCTCTGCACTGACGATGTTATCAGGATTGTCCCAAGGCAAGTAATCCATCTCACTGGAGACCACTCTGATGCAATCCTCCCGAATGGAGGCGTTTTGTGAAGCAGTCTGCAGACGTTCTGATGAAATTGTCCACGTGGACTCATCGTTTGTCACAATTAACGACTGAGTGGGGGCCTCCAACATTACTTTGACATAGGCTTGTGGTGTGCTCTGTTCTTCACACACACACACACACACACACACACACACACACACGGTAAGAAGGAAAACGAGAAAAGAAGGAAATATGGAAATATGTTAGAAATATCAACCCCTTCACTAGCAGCTTATGGAAACCATTGTAATTCATCTTGACGACCTCGCCCTGTTTTACATCATTTTGTTTGTTTGATACAGTCTGTTGATTTAGATCCACATCTAACCCTAATTTTGACATGCTTCGGATACAATGATACAGTTTGCCTTTTACTCCATTCTTTATGAGAATACGCTTTTTTTTCTATTTAATTAATCAAACGCTTTTTAAAAATCTACGAAGATTATGTACAATCTCCGATTGAGAGACAACTGTTTTTGTTCTAATGCTGATAAAGTAAACATGTGGTACATAGTTGAATAATTCTTTTCAAAACCAGCTTGGTGCTCCCCAGTGATGTTATTTTCTTCAACCCATTCCTGTAAACTACGATTTGTAACTGTACTGTAAATTTTACCAATGACTTCACATAAAATAATGCCCTGTAGTTGTTCGGATTATTGACATCGCCCTTCTTGCATAATAGTGACACTTTTCCTTTCCGTCCAACTTTCCGCAACAAGGCGTAAAAAAATGCAACGAAAACATCTAAGAATTAGTCACCAGCATTTAAAAATAATTCTTCATTTATTCCATCTGGGCCACCGACTATTTTTGTATTTAATCTTTTTCAGTGCTAACGCAATTTCTTCTCTTGAAATTGGTCCCCAAAATAGTCACTGGAATCTAATAGAAGAGAGCATAGAAAAGTAGATAGAACCCTGACGAAATTTAACATACTTGGAGATTTCAATGATAATGCACACTCCCCACCCTTCCAGTCATATGAGAAGTATACTGAATGCTTATCAGCTTAAGCAGCGTATAACTTGTCCTACAAGAATAACAAATGATACTGCAACTTGTCTAGATTTAGTTATTACTGAGAGCACTAAAATGATTAAAACAGTCGAAATCTTGCCTCCATTCTGTAGTGACGACAATGTCCCATGTGCTGTTCTTAAACATTTAATTTACAAGCAAAGCCCATTCCAAAGAATGATATTTAATTACGACAAATTAGATCAAGAAAAATTTTGCGAACTTTTAGGGAATGAAGATTGGAATGAAATGCTGACTAATTACTCCATAGATGAAGCAAGTAGCATTTTCACATATAAGCTTATGTCCCTAGCAAAACAACGTATGCCATTTAAATTAGTTACTATTCGCCCAAGGGATGCCCCTTGGTTCAACAATGAACTAAAACGGTTGATAAAAAAGAGGAACAAACTTCATAAAAGGGCAAAGATTTCTAATCTCCAAACAGACTGCGAAAACTTTCGTGCACTACGAAATGAAGTCACTGATAGAGTTAGGAAAAGGAAACTGGAGTATCATAACGAACTAAATTATATAGTTATCGATCCAGTCAAATTTGGTCATAACGAATGGTGGAAAATTGTCAGACAGTTCATGAGTAAGAAGGGTATTGATGCAGATAACACTCCACCAATAACCGTAAATGGTACGAAATATTACTCAAATTTAGAAAAGGCTAACATATTTAATGATTTCTTTGTCAGCCAGTGTAAAGTAGAAGACGACAGAAGTCCCTTGCCCAACATAACCCGAATGTCACAACGCCAGTTCATAAAAAAGGTATAAAAAAAAAAAAAGATGAGTGTACGAAACTATCGGCCAGTATCTCTTTTAAGTTGTGTCGGAAAACCATTTGAAAGATGTGTGCACGGACGAATCTACAACTTTCTGATTTCCAATAACCTTATAACAAGTGCTCAGTCTGGATCTATTCAGGGGATTCAACAATCTACCAACTGCTCAGTATTTATAATGCTCTGGTGGCAAATTACGACAAAAGTATTCCTGTTCAGTCCATATTTTTTTTTTATATTTCTAAAGCTTTTTGATCGTGTATGACACCGAGGTCTTCTGCTTAAGCTTAAAGCCACTGGAATAAAGGGTAATTTGTTGAACTGGTTCAGTGATTATCTTTCAGATCGTTACCAGTCAGTAGTAATCAGAGGAGAAAAATCTACTCAGCTAAGCGTTCCCCAAGGTGTGCCACAAGGATCTGTGCTCGGCCCGCTTCTATTTCTAGTACTTATAAATGACATAATCCAGAATATAGACTCAGATATCAAACTCTTTGCTGACGACACAAGCATGTCTGGCAATGGAAAACACAGCTACAAGAACGTTAGTCTTGCAGGAAGATTTAGATAAAATTGACGCCTGGGCAAAAGCTTGGAAAGTTAGATTCAATGAGTCTAAAACCGAACTGCTAGATGTGCTACGGGTAAATGCTGATAGCCGTAATCTGACCTTTAGTAGTTCTATACTATAGCAATTTAGACAGCACAAACACCTTGGGATTATCTTGCAAGTCAATTGTAAACGGGGTGAACACATAAAACAACATTGCTACAAACGCCAGTGTACAGATAAACTGTCTTCGTTCATTTAAGTACAAGCTGAACAGAAAGGCTCTTGAGACAATGTACAAATCATTCATACTACCAATATTTGACTATGCTGACATAAACTGGGATGGATGCGCAGAGTACCAATCAAAACTTTTAGAAGATCTACACATGGATGCTTTGCGCATTATCACAGGATCTGTCCATGGAACCAGTCATGAAAAATTATTAAAGGAGAGTCCGGATTCTGTACTTGAAAAGAACGCCGACGAAGACATAAACTGACAACATACTACAAGATCCTCCAAGGCAGCTGTCCCATTTATATATCAAACTTGTTGCCACAGCTCGTATCCTCAGTCAACCTCTAACCTAGAAGAAGGCCCTCAGAAAAATAGTCCCCTGCCCAAAAAAACGATATTTATAAAAACTCTTTTTTCCCCATCTACCACAATCACATGGAACAATCTCCCATTGCATATCCAACAGTCCCAGTCGTTCAGTCAGCTAAAACGATACCTTTGTACTAGTGGTAATCCAGTTCTACCATATTACTATAATGGAAATAGGGAAGCACAAGTCGATCATTGTCGTATGCGTCTTGGTATGAGCAATTTGATTTTTGACCTATATACCCGACACCTAACAAACAACCCTTCTTGCGCTTGTCGATATCCACAAGAAAACATCGGAACACTTCCTACTTCACTGCCCACTTCACAACCAACACCGAGCAAACACTATTTAAACCTCCCACCAAATCAGATTTCTATCCGAAATCTCCTGCATGGAAATAATTCCTTTAATGTAGAAACAAATGCTAGGATATTTGAAATGGTTCAAAGGTTTATTCTTCTCACAAAGTGTTTTGAAAACTAAACCAACAGCCTCAAGGTTTACAGTTTCCTAGGTATACTTATATTTCACCTCTTCAATTAACGATGCTTTCATCTATATCAACCTAGTTACGGATGTCAGAGGGGCTGGAATGCTTACACCAATGTCCTGATTATGTCTTTATCCATGTGTAGGAATATGATATTTAATTTGATCACCGTACACTGCAGACGACCAGTGTTGTACACATTCTATCATGTGCCAGACTGCCTCAGGCAGCCCCACCAAAACCGGTAACACCCTGTCACCATTTTCTCTTATTTCTTACTTTTCATAGTTTCATTTTAATTCTAAATGCCAATTCTAGTTGGCTCCTCTTTTGTTTACAAGTATAGCACTATACTATACCGTTATTGTTACCTCTTTTGTCATGTTTAAATTTGTCTGTTATGGTAATATGTTGTATTACACATTCTAGGGAGGCCGCCAACCAGTCACATGTTTATTCCGCAAGTCTCACTGCCAGGGCTGTATATAAGAGTCCTCTTGTTGTCCTGGCAAATGTGCTTTGTGTTCAATGTGTATGTTTGTGGTATGTTCGTGGAAATAAAACTGTTTTAAACCAATGCAGATTTTAAGATATTTGAGGTTAAATCAATGTTAATATCAATCTGGCCAACAGTTAATTCTAACATTTTACGAGCATCACTAGTGTTCATTGGGCTAATAAATGTTCCCTCCAATTCACTGTTCCACACAATCTTATTTTGCAATTTGTATCTGTGCATGTGTGGTGACTTTGTTTGAAGGAGGTAAGTAGAATTCAATGGGCATATGAGCAGACTCAAACCTTTCATTTATACTAAGTTCAAATGAAGAACAGTACACAAAAACATGTCACTAGACACAATTAGATAATCATTGACACTGCTACAAGAATCTGAGATGTTTGTGTAGCAATTTCGAAGGTCGCCATTGTATGCACCTTTCATAATACGTAAGTCTAAAGTAGTACAGAAATTCAGCGAACGTTTTGTGTAAGTGTTAACGACTTCATCCTGAGAGTTTTTTTTTTTAATTTCAAAGGGTTACTTTTACGTAAGAATTGACAATAATTTCACTTGACGAGTCAGCAGAATTTAAATCGATAGATCTGCTATTCGAGTCTCCGGACAACATAATACAGACATCATAAAAATCTATCAGACAATGAGTTAAGCATTCCTAAAGTAAATTAATGCCATTGTTAAGATCAAAATAAGAATGAATTGGCGACCCTTCCAGTGGCAGATAAACGCAAACATACAAAATATCTTTAGGAGTGCCTAACATATCTTTGCTAATAAGGAAAGGCATGAAATTTGAGTAATGAACATCAATTCGACAGACACAGACGTTTTAAAAGAGACACATAACGCCGCCCGATGAACAACCCTGTTTTGTAAATTTAACTGCATACTTACAGAAAATCAAGTATTCTGCAGATAAATCAGGAATAAAAGGTGGCAGCGTTTCAAGAAAAGAAATGAAATCGAAGAAACAGATGTATGCAATGTAATCTTTGTCTCTTAACTTTGTAATCAAACCATTACGATTCCAATGCAACATTTAAAACATGTTTGTTTACATATGTACAAGAGCTGTTGTCACGCTGTTCTCACCACCTGTAGTTCGTGTAATACCACGCTCACCCCAACACTCATCCTTCCTTTCAAAAGCAAGGGGCCGATTGTCACTAACACCGTCACTGTCACACTCACGGGATTCACACACAGGCGCCTTTGCAGTGGAATAGTCACTCACTGTTTTCCACAACCGGTGTTACATATGAAAGAGTTCCCTTTAAGCTAACAGGAGACAAGGGGTTATCTATTCTTAGAGAAATGTCCTTGCCAGAGGAGTGACCAGTTCCCTATATCCAGTCCCTAAGATTTCCTTCTTCGTCGACTGTTTATGACGAGATGATCAAGGACCATCGCCAGCCTTTAATCCTCACCTCTTGCTTTTCTCAGACGAGGAATCAACCTCCCATTTGATATTCTGCCTCGCCATGAGAATTCTCCATCAATGAAGACTCCTGGCCCTCGCAGTTTCCCCTTGGCTTTCAGGACCCGCGCTTTGTTCTTGAAGACAGTGCCGCGCCCTACCACTGGGGAATTTTTGCTTTCCATTCAGGCGGTACAGGCGGTCAAAAGGGACGTCCTTTTCCATTTCTAGTGTGTCCGTAAGCAGTTCAGCAATGGCTGCCTCAGGGTCCTCAGACGTTTCGTTGTTTGACCTCGTGACTCCAAACATAATTAGATTTTTACGCTTGGACCTACACTCCAGGTCATCTGTCTTCTTCTTTTTGTCGCCCAGTCTCTTTTCTAACTCAGAACTTTTCTTCTGGAAATCGTTATTTTCTTGCCGCAGAGAAGCACAGTCCTCCCGGAAATCGTTTAACTCTCCCTGCAGTGAGAAGTGACAGTCATTTAGGCTTCTTATATCGGCTTACACTTCATCGAATTCAAAGCTGAGACTGTCGAGTTTTGTCGAAACGTCAGTGAGAGTTGGACAGTTTTCTCGTGATGGAGTGCTGGTTGAGGAATTGCCCGCTCAAGCACGTGGAGGTGACAAAGACAGGGGTCTAATCTGTGTCCTCCCTTCAGACCATCTTTTCCTACCCTACTGTTCCCACCCCCTCAGCCTCAACACATTCCCTTCTCACACTTCACACGAATAAACTAGAACATGATTATTATGTATACTTACATAGCGCTTTCCTCGGCAAGAGAGCAAACTCTAAGAGCTTTGCACCCACACTCGCTGGCACAACGGGCTGCCTACCTGGGTAGTGCCGACTGAAGAGCTGTCAGCTGACCTTTCATTCAGTCGTTTCCGGTGTTATCCAGTCAATATTGTTCAATATCGTTCGCTCAATTTCCTTTCTTCCTTCATTCTTTCCATTTCTCACGCAGCGTGCATGCTGTGTGTAACGTGTCATCCATACTAACGGCCAAACTAGCCTTCTCTTCCGAAAGTTGGTGATGGGATTCTATGTGTGTGCAAGATGTTATGCGTTCATAATAACACATAAGGAAAATCAAAGTACAATATTAATGTCATTAAGTTCTAATTTCCTTTTTCTCGCACTTGTACCTTCAATCAAATACCTAACACGAGCTATAAGAGTTGTATCATTATCTGTTGACGACAGATTTCTCATACTGCTGATTGCAGACTGGATATGAGTCAGATTTAAAACGAATATTTTTCTGTAAATGTCTGAAAAGAAAAGTGTACGTCATCTTCCTCATAATGACCACACGCTGAACACTCACACACCTTGTTCTCTGATTTACACCAGTGTTTTGCAAGATCTAGACCATGCACTCTTAACCTAAACTTTACCAGATCTCATTTTTTTCCTCTGTTGTTAAAGACAGGCACATCTCCACTTCAAACGCGATTAAAAAGCAAACAAACAAACAAACAAAACAAAAACCCGATACCACGCATATATTTCGTTATCTTCCGTTTCTGAACGACAGTTTTTGTTTATAAGATCGAAACAAGAGACTTTTATCCAGTTCTGATGTACACCCCTTCTTGAACCAACACTTTGCCACAATGTGTGATAGTGATGGTGATGGTGATGGTGATGATAACGATGATGATAACTGGAATGTTAATACTATTTAAAGTACTACGAAATAATGAAGGATTTTTTTCACTATTACCATTATCAACACTATTATTATCATTATGCTTATTATCAATATTGTTTTTATTATTACCATTATCATTATTCTTCATCTTATTATCATTATTATTGTATTATCATTGTTGTTATCATCATCATCATCATTATCATCATCATCATCATCATCATCATCATTATTATAGTCATTGCTATCATCATCGCCACTAACACTGTTGCCACAACATCCATGCTGTTTGACAATCCTCCTTTCTCCTCTTCTGTGTGTTTAGCCATGTTAATACTACAACTGCTGCAGTCATATTATTACCACACAAAAAATGGTAGTAAATCTTTTTTATTGTTTCTAAACATGATTATCATCATCATAATCGTCGTTGGTATTATTGCTATTATTATTATTATTATTCTTTTAATTATTTTTTTCATTGCCATCTTCCCAAAGGTCTCGCTTTCATGCAATGTCCATCTTGCTCCCCAAATTGAGAAGATATGTGATCGCTCGTTCGTCGTTTTCCTTGTCCTGAATGGAGACCAAAAAGGTCGAAACGTGTCGTGTTTTGTCTTGTAATTTGTTCGGCCATGTTGTTTGGCGGATCAGTCATAATTTCTCCTTAAAAGATTTGACATTTCATTTTTCACATTTAGCTGTTCAATTCTACATCTTGCATTCAACAGTTTGCTGAGAAAGGCAAACACATTCGGTATACAGTTTTCTATTTTACATACTCTACTTCTTATCAGTATGGTTACACCGACTCATTATGAAACAGACTTCTGAAAACATGTCTAGGTAGTTGTACTGTAGTATCACGATAGATTATACACTAGGTAATGAAAAACTGATTCTGCGTTGAAAAAAAATTGCAACTGTTTAAAGGTACATGTGATCGTCTACACAGTGTTGCTAATGGCGAGGACGTCTCTCGTTTTATGATGGTGTGAAAACATTTGGTGTCACATGAATTGAAGCGAGATGGGTGTACCAGCCGTATATGTTGTTTGCATGTGCGTGCCATTTAAGAGATTTGGGTTTTGATTCTGAGCGACAAAGCATGATAGTCATTACAAAAAACATGCATTCTGTAGGACGACCAGGCATACAAAATGGCACGGTGCAGTGTCTGATCATACTACAATCATTGTTCTTTCGATAACACAAATCATATACAAAAAGTTGTGCACAATGACTTACTAACTCAAGGACTAGAAACAATAGGAAGACCCATTCGATCAGCTGTAAAATAGACTGCTTCTATGCTCTTCTAGGATGGTAGTTCAAATGTACCCTTATGGAGGGCCGGATACATAAATCAAGTATCAACAAGGCATGAAATTCGTATGCTAATCCGAACAGAATCTACATGCAAGTTCATATCAGCGTACCGCAAAACAAAAAGGCATTCGTTGATAAATGAACCTAAAACAATCAAACAAACAAAGAAACTAACAAACAAACAAAAAGCCAACAAATAAGTAAAGTAACTCTTACTCCCACAAGAAAACATAACTCCAAAGGAATACTGCTTACGACACCGAATCACTAAGCAGACACAACTTGCCCATATAAAACCGCACCGAACACATCTACACACCAACAAGAACTGGAAAAGTGAACAAATATAAATTAACTTATATTCAAGACTGGCACAGCCTTTTAAAACTTGAGTAT
Source organism: Conus betulinus (assembly GCA_016801955.1). NCBI lineage: Eukaryota > Metazoa > Mollusca > Gastropoda > Neogastropoda > Conidae > Conus > Conus betulinus. The sequence goes on from JADBJO010003561.1 coordinate 14,501, forward strand.
AGTCAGACAAGTACATTGACGAACAGAACATAACAAATAACCTCGATTTAACAGAAACGAAAGTAAATATGACATGTGGCAGGAAACAGTAAACAACAAGAAAGTAAAGTAACTCTTGCTCACACAAGAAAACATAACTCCAAAGGAATGCTGCTTCCGACACCGAATCGCCTAGCAGATATGACAGTACAGAGCACACAGAACACACAAGGAAACTTCCTCGTAAAAGGTTGTTCCAAGCTTGCTTATATACCCCGTACCGAACGCATTTACACAGCAACAGAAACTGGAAATATGAACAAATAAAAATTAACATAATCAAGACTGGCACCGCCTCTTAAAACTTGACTATAGTCAGACAAGTACATTGACGAACAGAAACAAATACAAATAACCTCGATTTAACTGAAACGAAAGTAAATATGAAATGAGATAGGGAACAGTAAACAATTAAAAAAAAAAAAAAAGTAAAGTAACCTTGCTTCCGCAAGAAAACATAACTCCAAAGGAATGCTGCTTACGACACCAAATCGCCTAGCAGACATGACAGCACAGAGAACACAGAACAAACAGCGAAACTTCCTCGTAAAAGGTTGTTCCAAGCTTGCCCATACACCCCGTACCGAACGCATTTACACAGCAACAGGAGCTGGAAAAATGAACAAATGTAAATTAACTGATATTCAAGACTGGCACAGCCTTTCAAAACTTGAGTATAGTCAGACAAGTACATTCACGTACAGAAACAAAATACAAATAACCTTGATTTAACTGAAACGAAAGTAAATATGAAATGAGGCAGGGAACAGTAAACAATGAACAACAAATAAGTAAAGCAACTCTTGCCAGAAATGCTGCTTACAACACCGACTCGCCTAACAGACATGAAAGCACAGAGCACACAGAACAAACAAGGAAACATCCCCAAAAGTGGATGTTCCAAGCTTTTTCCATATACACCGTACCGAACACATCTACACAGCAACAAGAACTGGAGAGGCCGAGTGAATAGTACTTCAATTATTGTTCAATAAAGCTGAACAGTTTAATGGTCAACTACCGTTATAAACGTTACAGTATTCATTTATTGAACGCATCAATTTATGAGACCAAATACTCTTTTGTAATCCAGAAGAAAAGAAATGCAGCCAAGACTCTTTTTAAGGTGGGCAGTTTTTTTTTTTTCGCTCCAAAAATTGCATTTATTCAAATTCCATAAGTATGTTAGTTAACACACACCAGTATCTATTTATAACTCATATTCCGACATTAGTTTTTAGCAGCCGTCGCATCTATCTACGGATCAGCATCTGACACTGGCCTGTATTTTCTCTGGCATCACGTTCCATTCTATGATTGACTCTTAGACACGGGAACAAAAAATCGGATTTAACGAACATACAAAAACTAGATAAACTTGGATCGAAATTGCCTTTTACTCGGGACGAGAAAAACCTGTTACGAAAAGACACGTTTCAAGCTTATAAAAATGTTTACAATAGAGTAAAACCCTCTAACACGTCGGAAACTCTAGCCGAGTTACTGTTTTTCAACGACAGAATAAAACATAGATAACATTCTATTAAGTAGGAACGACTGGATTAATAAGGATGCATGGAATATTGGAGATTTGTGCAAAGAAGATGGCAGTTACTTGACCTATGCTGAATGTATCAACAAGTTCAACACACGGACTAACTTTCTAAGTTATGCAGCACTTATAACAAGAATAATTGTTTTGTTAAACACACTGAACATTCGTGTGGAAAGTAACGAAACATCTAAAGATCCCAAATCTGTACACATATTAAAATTGGTGAAAAAATTGAGCACAGTTATATTATGATATCCTCGTAGACGACGGTTCAAAACCAAAATGCTGCCATGAATGGAATTATAAATTCAAATCAGAAATTGACTGGCAAAAAAAAAGACTTTTAAACTAGTACAGGAGATTCAAGAAACAAAGTTGAAATGGTTTAATTCAGATGAGATTGATACATAGAATCCTACCAACTAATGTAATGTTGATGAGCATAGGTGTTAAATCTGATGACAAATGCACATTTTGCCTGCAAGAAAAAGACAATATAGAACATATGTTCTGGAGATGTACGCACGTAAATGCTTTTGGGGAACAACTTAAACAAATATTAAAGATGGATGTCTACATATAACCTCTTTCTTTATAAATGAAAAAATAGTACTGTTTGGACACGACACAGATTTTCAATCTGACAGAGTGTTCAACCTTATCCTGCTGTTTGCTAAATTCTATATTTACAAATGTATAAAGAAAAAAATGAATTTCCTAACGAAATGTGTTTATCAAGTTATTAATAGACAGGTTTAAAATAGAGAAGTACATCGCTTATGTTAAATTTAACATGGTAAAATTTAACACTGACTGGCATATGTTTAAAGAAGTAACTGAAAGTGAAGGAATGTAAACACAAAAACGTATGTTTCGTTTAGAAAAAGAAAAGGAAAAAAGAACGTCCAAGCCAGTTAAAAGATTTAAACGTCTGCGTATTCATTAAAAATAAATTCTTGAAACTCTAGGATGCCATTAATATATAATGAAATGTAATCTTTTTAATAGAAGTGACTGGCAGCAAATCATATTCATGTTTTGTGTGTGTATTCGTGTTTTTGATTTGTTTCATTGATTTTAATTTACAAGTTTTCTTTATTCTGTCCAGAGTTTAGCTTTGTCTTCGTTATCCGTTCACTTCGTTCATTTGTGAAATATTGAAATGACATGTACAGAAACTTGAATTGGTAATAAAAGTATAACTTTAAAAAAGTCAGATTCATGTGGGGACGAGGAAACAGCTCGTTGGACCTGGGCACCCATTTTGTCGACAGAAACTGTCATTTATTTCTTTACGCCATACTCATTTGCGTCCAGTAACCACCTTCACCCGTCTTTATCTCCTGCCTCCAGAGGGAGAAGGCTGGACAAGCAGAATCTGTAATATTGGATCATTCAGCTTGACC
>JADBJO010003561.1:22500-25000 GCA_016801955.1 Conus betulinus
CATATAAACGTACTCCCAGTTTATCCTGAATACGTGTGAGATATTCGATAAAGAGGAAAAACCGTCTTGGGCTGGTGTAACCGTTAGTAATGGCTATTCTGGTAAACATCAGCCATCATCTGTGACCTATAATGAACATACTTATTTTTTTTAGAAAGATCGGCCAAGTACTTTCTGAGATTTTCCATAAGAACAAAAAACCATTATGGGCCATTAGTAACGGCTATAACGGTAAACTTAAACATCGGGCATCATCTGTGACCCATAATGAACATACCTACAAATTTTCAGAAATATCGGCCACGTACTTTCTGAGATATTCCATAAAGAAGAAAAACCGTTAGGAGCCGTTATAGCCGTTAATAACGGCCATAATGGTAAACTAAAACATTGGGCATCATCCATGACCCTTAGTGAACATAACTACAAACTTTTTCAGAAAGATCGGCCCAGTAGTTTTGTCTGGAGCGAGTGGAACACATTTTGACCACGGACGGACGGACGGACGGACGGACACACACACGCGCCCGCACGCGCGCGCGCGCGCACACACACACACACACACACACACACACACACACACACACACACGCGCACGCGCACACACACACACACACACCCACACACACACACACACACACACACACACACACACACACACACACACACACACACACACATTTCTTCGTTCCCATTCTAAAGTACTCTCCCTGTTCTATAAGAACTGAGAGTACAAAAAGGCGGGGTAGGGTGGAGTGTGGGAAATGAAAAAGGCGAAATGAACTACTTTTGCTGAGTACAAGTAAAGTATACAATCAAAAAGAAATAAATACCATCGGTCTGCAGTTTTTGTTGTTAATACCACCATAGCGACATGATTCTTCTTCCTGTGCTCATTCTCTGTATATGTAAAACAAATGTATGCTTGTGTGTGTGTGTGTGTGTGTGTGTGTGTGTGTGTGTGTGTGTGTGTGTGTGTGTGTGTGTGTGTGTGTGTGTGTGTGTGTGTGTGTGTTGCTGCACGTTTTGGGAATCTGGGGCAATTCTAGAATTGTTTGGGCATTTTCAGACTTCTAACCATGCCCGCCAATTCCGGAAAATGCCCGGGAATGTTATAGAACGTCTGGCACTTGGGCATGCTCTATTTAGGTATGCTGGGGAGACGAGAGACAGGTGTCAAAGATTGCAGGTATGCTGGGGAGACTACAGACAGGTGTCACAGACTACAGGTATGTTGAGGGAGACTAGAAGCAGGTGCAACAGACCGCAGGTATACTGGGGAGACGAGAGACAGGTGTCACAGACTACAGGTATGCTGGGGAGACGAGAGACAGGTGTCAAGCTACAGGTATGCTGGGGAGACGAGAGACAGGTGTCACAGACTACAGGTATGCTGGGGAGAAGACAGACAGGTGTCACAGACTGCAGGTATGCTGGGGAGACGAGAGACAGGTGTCACAGACTACAGGTGTGCTGGGGAGACTAGAGACAGGTGTCAAACTACAGGTATGCTGGGAAGACTAGGGACAGGTGTCACAGACTACAGGTATGCTGGGGAGACTACAGACAGGTGTCAAACTACAAATATGCTGGGGAGACGAGAGACAGATGTCAAACTACAGGTATGCTGGGCTGGGGAGACGAGAGACAGGTGTCACAGACTGCAGGTATACTGGGGAGACAGACTGCAGGTATACTGGGGAGACTAGAGACAGGTGTCATAGACTGCAGGTATACTGGGGAGACGAGAGAAAGGTGCCACAGACTGCAGGCATGCTGGAGAGACGACAGACAGGTGTCAAACTACAGGTATACTGGGGAGACTAGACACAGGTGTCACAGACTACAGGTATACTGGGGAGACTAGACACAGGTGTCACAGACTACAGGTATGCTGGGGAGACGAGAGACAGGTGTCACAGACGGCAGGTATGCTGGGGAGACTAGAGACAGGTGTCACAGACTGCAGGTATACTGGGGAGACGACAGACAGGTGTCACAGACTACAGGTATGCCAGGAAGACAACAGACAGGTGTCACAGACGGCAGGTATGCTGGGGAGACGACAGACAGGTGTCACAGACTACAGGTATGGCTGGGGAGACAGACTGCAGGTATACTGGGGAGACGAGAGACAGGTGTCATAGACTGCAGGTATGATTGGGAGACGATAGACAGGTGTCACAGACTGCAGGTACGCTGGGGAGACGAGAGACAGGTGTCAAATACTACAGGTATGCTGGGGAGACTAGAGACGGATGTCACAGACTGCAGGTATGCTGGGGAGACGGGTGTAAAACTGCAGGTATGCTGGAGAGACTAGAGACAGGTGTCACAGACTACAGGTATGCTGGAGAGACTAGAGACAGGTGTCACAGACTACAGGTATGCTGGGGAGACGACAGACAGGTGTCACAGACTACAGGTATGCTGGAGAGACTAGAGACAGTGTCACAGACTACAGGTATGCTGGGGAGACTACAGACAGGTGTCACAGACT
>JADBJO010003561.1:32500-37500 GCA_016801955.1 Conus betulinus
TGAGCATAGTGTGTGCACACTGAAGGACTGTCTATTGAGCATAGTGCGTGCATACTGAAGGACTGTCCATTGAGCATAGTGCGTGCATACTGAAGGACTGTCCATTGAGCACTGTGCGTGCACACTGAAGGACTGTGCATTGAGCATAGTGCGTGCACACTGAAGGACTGTCAACTGAGCACAGTGCGTGCACACCGAAGGACTGTCACTGAGCATAGTGTGTGCACACCGGAGGACTGTCAACTGAGCATAGTGCGTGCCCACTTAAGGACTGTGCATTGAGCATAGTGCGTGCGCACTGAAGGACTGTGCATTGAGCATAGTGCGTGCATACTGAAGGACTGTGCATTGCGGGAGCAATCAGAAACTGGCTGGCAAGAATTTCTTTCCTTTCCAATTCTGTCAAATATCGATTTGAACAGCTAGTGACGGGAGATACAAAGAATTTGCATGTGGGCAACTGACAGAGAGAGAGAGAGGGGTGGGGGGGGAGAGGGGGGGAGAGAGAGAGAGAAGAAAGAGGACAGACAGGCAGACGACAGACAGACCAGACAAACAGACAGACAGACAGGGGGACAGACAGACAGGGGACAGACAGAGGGGGAGAGGTTTTTTATCTGAAACTGGGGAAAAAATGTCCTGGGAGTGGAAGGAAGATGGTGGCAGATGAAAGCATTACGCAAACTAAAGAGAGTAGAGTAGATAGGAGAGAGAGGAGAGAGAGAGGAGGAGAGAGAGAGAGAGAAGAGAGAGAGGTTCAATCTAAACCTGGGGGAAAAAAGAGGGGGGTAGAGTGGAAGGGAAAGGTGGTGGCAGATAAAGCGTACGCCAAACTAAAGAAAGAAAAACCACAGAGAAAAATCAAAGTAAAAAAGCAATGCAAAACAACAAGAACAGGATGAATCTGGCGAAAGCTGGGAAGCGCAAAATGTAAGACACACAGTGATCTCTTTGCTGTCGATATATATCAGCCCTCGTTGGTGACAAAAACAACAGCCACTCGAAAAATAGAATGAAAGGCAGAAAGAAAAAAACACAAGCACTAAAACAACATCAGTGGATTACAACCTCTTCCTCGTCTTTTCTCTCTCCCTGTCTGTCTGGTCTGTTATGTATGTATGTATGTTCTCTGGTCTGCTCTGTCTGTTCTGTCTGTCTGATCTGTCTGTCTCTCTCTGTCTCTCTCTGGTCTCTCATCTCTCTCCTCCATCCCTCTCTCTCCCTCGAGCTCCTCTCTCCTCTCCCCTCCCTCTCCCTCCATCACCACCCGGTACTCGCTCACTGTCCCCCTCTTCTCCCATCTCTGTCAACGCTCCCCGTCTCTCCCTCTCCTCTCCTTCCCCTCTACAAACTCTCCTCTCCAAATCTGCAAAACGCCTTGCTCTCTCTCCCTCTCGTCGAATCTCTCTCCCTCCTCCTGCCATCTTGTCTCCACTCTCCCCTCGTCCCGCTCCTCCTCTGTCCCTCTCTGTAACTTCTGCTCCTCGTCAGCTCTCTCTCTGGGGCTCTCTCTCTGGCTCCCCTCTGGGTCTCCTCCTCACTCACCTCTCTCCTCTGTCTCTCTTCTCCTCTCTCTCTCCCTGTCGTCTGTCTCTCCTCTAACCTATGTCTCCGGGTCTCTGCCTCTCCTCTCTCTGTCTGTCTCGGTCTGTCTCTCCTCTCTCTCCTCTCCTCTCTCTCTACCTCTCTCCTCTCTCTCTCTCCTCTCCTCTCTCGTCTCCTCTCTCTCTCTCTCTCTCCCTCTCCTCCTCTGTGTGTGTGACTGTCTGTCTGGTCTCTGTCTCTGCCTCTCTGTCGGGTGGTCTGTCTGTCTGTCCTGGTCTGTCTCTCTCTGTCTCTCTGTCTCTCTCTCTCTCTCTCTCTCTCTCTCCTCTCTCTCTCTCTCTCTCTCTCTCTCTCTCCTCTCTCTCCCTCTCTCAACAAAATCATCGCGCAGCGTCCTTCCACTGAAAGTGATTCAGACAATAGTGAGTGTGGGGGTGAATGAGAATAGTGGATGTGTCTGTAACAAGGTTTACAGAAAAAAAAGTTATTAAAAATGTATCCCTTTTTGCCCTACGAATTGTCATGTACCCCACCTGGATGATCCTAATTATATAAACGAATAGATAAACTAGTAACAATGGACAACTGAATTACAAATCAATAAATTAACAATTTTACAAATAAATACTCAGTGAACTATGCAATAAACCTTTACATACAGATTGAAGAACAGAATAATTGTTAAGTATGCTAGATAAAGACAAGGAGTCGATCCATCAGTGAAACCATCAATACCCAATTTCTTAAAAATGTCTTTTGTTTTTGAACAACGTGTCAATATATGATTGACACTTAAGGATTCACCGCACATACATCTGACATTGTTACAATATTTTTGTTTTGATTGAATTTAAAAACGAAGTCTATGAATAAGACTCTCAATCTCTCTAGATGAGCAAATAAAACGCGCTTGGATGGTCTGTTTTTTGTGTTGTCTCCGTCATGTTGATTAAAACAATTACGACTATACTGTATGTCTGTATTTAACAATAAGATTTTAGCGTTTTCATGAGAGATTTTCTATTAATGATTGAATAGCATTCTGTTAAATCTAATGGAACATTAACGGACACAGCATCATTACTATTTTGGGCTGCTTGTTTTGCAGCTCGATCTACTCTTTCGTTTCCATTTATGCCGCAGTGAGAAGGGCACCCAGCAAAAAGTCACAGTAATTCCTTTGATTGAAAAAAGGTGTATTAAATGATTTATTTCAATTATCATATCTTGGCGTATGCGTGAATTGGGCGACTTTATCGAAAGAAGAGCTGCTTTCGAATCCGCACATATTAAAAGTTGACTGTTGTTAATGGGGAAAAGTTTAGTATGAAATCCAAGGACTTCAATATAGCAAATAGTTCTGCACTGTATATAGATAAGTTTTGTTACTAAGACAAAATAACTTTTGAATGTGTAAACTAGGGATTACGAAGGCTGCTCCTGAATTTGAATTATCAAGCACTGAACCATCCGTATATATTTTTAAATGATTATTAAATGAGAGCATACGTGATTTTTTTTTTTTTTTTAACTTTTTTTGTGGTTATTTTTATTTGTTTTGTTTTTGTTTTTTGTTTATTACTATTTCTTCCTGTTTGAAAATTGAATGTTGGACAAAGATTTTAAAGTTTTTCCTCTGTGTGTGTGTGTGTGTGTGTGTGTGTGTGTGTGTGTGTGTGTGTGTGTGTGTGTGTGTGTGTGTGTGTGTGTGTGCGTGCGTGTGTGTGTGTGTGTGTGTGTGTGTGTGTGTGTGTGTGGTGTGTGTGTGTGTGTGGTGTGTGTGTGTGCGTGTGTGTGTGTGTGTGTGCAATGCATTATGTCTTTTTTGTTGTTGTTTTGTTTTGTTTTTGTTTTGTGCATTTGAAAGACGCTCTCATTCAGGGGAGACAAACAGAGCCGTCTTCAACTTGACAAAATCAGGGAACAGACAGCTGGAGACGAAGGAAAGGAGAGAAGCAGCAGGCAACTTGTGGGTGGTTGAGATCAAGCTCATTTCGGTCCCCTCTCTCTCTCTCCAGGCCTCTCTCTCTCTCTCTCTCTCTCTGTGTGTGTGTGTGTTGGGTGGTTGTGTGTGTGTTGTGTGTGTGTGTGTGTGTCTGTCTGTCCTGTCTGTCTGTTCTGTCTGTCTGTCCTGTCTGTCTGTCTCTGTCTGTCTGTCTGTCTGTCTGTGCTCTGTCTGTCCCTGTCTGTTGTCTGTCTGTCTGTCTCGTCTCTCGTCTTCTGTCTCATCTCATCCCTCTCTCGTCTCCTCCCCCGTTCTCTCCTCTCCTGCCTCTCGGTCTCTCTCGTCTCTCCTCTCCTCTCTCTCATGTCAGTCTGTGTCTGTATGTCTATATGTCTGTCTGTCTGTCTCCTCTCTCTTCCTCTCTCTCTCTCGTCCTCTGTCTGCTCTCTGTCTCTCTCTCTCCTCTCTCTCTCTCTCTCCTCTCTCTTCTCCTCTCTCCTCCGCCCGTCTCTCTCTCCTCTACTCATATTCTCCCCTCTCTCTCTCCTCCTCCTCTCTCAGCTGACCCCTCTCTCTGTCCGCTCAGCCTCTCGATGTTTTGATTCTCCTCCACCTCTGTCCCCTCTGTTCTCTCCTCTTCTCTCCTCTCATTCTCTCTCTCTCTCTCTCCGTCTGTCCTGTCTCTCTCTAAGGGCTGTCTCCTCTCTCTCCCTCTGTCCTGTCTCTCTCACTCTCTCCTCTCCTCCTCTCTCTCTCCCCACCCTCTCTCTCTCTCCCTCTGTCCGTCATTCTGTCTGTACTGTCTGAAAAATGTCTGTCTGTCCTGTCTCTGTGCACAACTTCTCGTCCTTCTCTCTCTCTCTCCTCTCTCCTCTCCTCACTCTCCCTCTCTCTCTCTCTCTCTCCCCCTCCTCTCCTTCCTTCTCTTCACAACCTTCTCTCAGTTCTCGAATGCTCCATACTTCTCCACTCTCTCTCTGAAATTGCACGTCTGGGGAACCACATCCACTTTCTACGTCTCCACTTCTCCCTCTTTCACCACCCATCTATCCACGGAGGCCCTCTTGTTGTAACGTCTGTAGATGATAGGGCTGTAGCATCATCGCCCCTGCACTCCTCGGAAGAAGCTGCACAAGACCGCTCAACCTGGCGCACCAAGATCACAGATCCAGAGAGAAAGGACTTTTGAAACGAGGCCAGTGAGGTACAGGAGCAAAAAACGTCAGCTTCGTAATAACAATAATAATAATGAATACTTTATATAGCGCCTATTCTCGGCTAGAGGACCAAGCTCTAAGCGCTTTACAAATCAATACGCGTTTACACAACGGGCTGCCTACCTGGGTAGTGCCGACTGAAGAGCTGCCAGCTGGCGCTTCATTCAGTGTTCGTTTTCCCGTCTCGTCATTCAGTCAGTATCGGTCAATATCGCCCATCACTCATTTTCCTCGTTCACATCACAAACTTCAGTTTCACTCTTTCCATTTCTCACTCAGGGTGCATGCTATGT